>CM024761.1:147278117-147360860 GCA_014218235.1 Colocasia esculenta
GACAGCCATTTGAAAGGAGGTCAACTCCCTTATAGACTGGGGGTCGACTCTAAACATCTGAACACAGTGAGGGTCGACTCCCTTTGAATGCTGGGGTCGACTCTGGTTCTTCAGCAGGGCAGTCTTTTGAAAGAGGGTCGACTCCCTTACAAAACTGGGGTCGACTCTGAACACCTGAACACAGTCAGGGTCGACTCCTTCACATCTTTGAGGTCGACTCCAATTGCTATGAATCAAAACAAGCCTTTTTGAAAGTCTTCTTGCCTTGTAAAATACCATGTTTTCTGCATTCATCTTGCAAACACTTTAGCATACAATATGAGTGTTTTGTGATCATCAAAATTCAAAGGGATCCAACACGATTTGGCAAGAAATCCTTTATTTGACAAAATGAGTCCCAAACAGACTCTGGGATGCATATCCTTGAGAGAAATAACACTGAGCCCACCTTGGGAGAGAGGATGACAAATAGCTAGGTAGTATCCCAACGTAGCCAGTGTTATAAGGCTTTCCCTCATAATAACCCTAGAAGAAGTTTGAAAAGATGCACTTAATATCTACTATAACCGCTGAGGGAGCGTTCATGGTTGCAAGAGTATGTACCATAATGCTCGAGAGGGCATGCTTAACAAGTGTGAGACAACCCCCTAATACGGACAAGAGAGCTGACTTCCTTGATTCTATTCTTGCATGAGTTCTGGAAATAACGTTAGAAAATAGTGATCTTTTCATACACCCTTCATAGAGCATGACCCCCCAAGTACTTCAAACGGAGTTGCTTCCCAGAGAAATCAATGATTGAAATAATGGAATGGGTGATTCTTGCTAAGGCACTTGAGGATAAAGTTGTTTTTAAAAAGATTGACCAGCTCACCAGAAGAAGCTTCATATAGGTGTATAAAATGAACAAAATTTCTGATTGACCTGGCTACGCCATTGGAAAAATAAGCCTGTCATCAACAAATAAAAGTTGTATTATTTGGGAACATCGACAAGGACCACTATAAAACCCACTCGAGTAGACATAAAGAGGGTACGATACCCTACTGAGAACCTCCTCTGCCATAATAAATAGTGACAGAGCCAAAGGATTACACTGAAGAATACCTCGAGTGGATGACTTGAAGAACCCAACATAGCTTACCATTACACATAATAGAAAATCAGAAGTTGGAAAAAAGCTGGCTCAATGAGAGAAATAACTCATAAAAAATATAATAAAATTTCCTTAAAACAACAAAGATGAAGTCCGGCCATTCCATCCTGTCATACATCTTTGCCATATCCAACTTCAAAATGACATTGGTTCCTTGCATTTTTCTACCCAAATCTTGCACCGATTCCTGCGCCAAGGAAACAATATTATCAATAATTTGTTTTCCATGGATAAAGTCAATTTAACATAGAAATAGAAACTAGAAGAAGTCTCAATGTTTTTGGCTGGATGGCTCGGCACAGTTGACTGTAGTAGTGTTGCTGAGCAAGATTCTCTTTGGGAGGTTGCACTAAGAATGTACGAAAGAGAATCTTGAGTAGGAAGCTATAATGTAGGATTCATGGTTTCAGTCTCCTCTCTTCTTTGAACGATGCTCACAATTCACTTTTGGCGCTCTATTCACACTTCTTGTTCTTTTTGCTATTGTACTCCTCTTCAATTTATTTTCTAGTCATATATATATAGATGCATGCATGACCCAACCGTTGGAGCTTTCGAGTTGATCTTTCTTTTGTCTTTTAGACTTTGCTACATGTTCCTCTTCATGACCATTGTGACTTTGCTACAAATTCTATTCCCTTTGCAGACCTGTAGTGTAAAAGATCTAAACTCTACGTGTACATGAAAAGATCTCAGTTTATTGTAGCTCAGTATGGCTAAAGGAATGGTGCTAAATGATGGAGTGCCGTGCATGGGACCTCACACTACGTGAGGAAGTCCCATGTCTACGATCTATCCTTTACTTTATTGAAACCCTCGCTCATATCAAATATTTTTGACAGAGTACTCGTTAAATAATTAGTTCAAGAGATATTGCATGGAGAATATGCCAATTTAGTTGTTTGTATATATAACAAGATCATGAAGCGCAATATCCATCAACACATCCTTTATCGATTGAGATAGTCAAAGGAATAATCAATTTGAAAAAAATAGTTGTGTAATGAATCGATTACAACACTGATAAGCATAAGTCATGATTGATTTAGCATGACCTATTCTAGAGCTAATGAGACTCATGAAGATCATCGACACAAGAATATATGCACGTTTTAATTTAGTTGTCAACATGGAAAAATACACAATCTAACAAAGTATCCACCAATTGAGATTAAGCTTTTTCAAAAACAAAAACGATTTTAGTTGTTCCAAGTAATGACTTAGTCGATTCTCATAGAGGTAATCGCTTGTTATTCTCTATAAAGGACTTAGCCACTTTGCACAAGGAAACACTTAGTTGATTTTTCATTGTATAGACCACCTCGTCTATTTTCATCATATTGAAACAAATCGGTTGGAAGCAAGATTTTAAAAAGTCTGTGAGGTGCATGCCTTAAGGCGACTTACAGCCTTAAGGCTTACGCCTTGGGACAAATTAGTGAGGCTTACATTTAATTAGGGGAGAGGCTATATGTGTGAGGCGATTTTCTTTTGACTTTCATTTGAGTTATTTTATGCTTGTAGTTCCTTTTCTTGTTACCATGCTTGATTTGTCTCAATTCTTTGATTAATAATTTTGATATTACCATCATACATGCATTAATTATTTGCATGATTTGAACCAGTATACTTGGCGATCTGTCAATCACACTCTCTACCATTGAGCTAAGACAATATTTATATATATAATATGTTAATTTTATATTTATTGAGGTTTACCTCTCGATATGCTTTGAGGCATACGCCTTATAAGGCTATGATCAACTATCTCACAACCGCATTAACTCTTTACAAATCTTGATTGGAAGTATGAAAACAACACTTACAAACTTTTTGAGCTTGATAGATATAGTAATGACATCCCAGAGAATATAATCGATTATTGAATATGCATAACAAAACTTAATTGATTATCTCTACTGTGAAGGCTTAGATAAAATTTGAAAGCTCTGAAACAAAATCGCTTGGCTACTCAGAGTCCGATACTTAGAAATTTTTTCATGAAGCTCAGTTGAAACTTAATTGATTTTTCTGGCAACATAATCAATTGTTTTAGTGTATAGTAATGTATACTCGGAAAAAATTTAGCTAGCACATGTAGACACCCATTTCTGACCTATAAGTCGAGCAAAATCCCTGTCGTATCATTGACGTCCCACGTCGGCTCATCATCGTCAAGCTGACTTTCTCCGATCATGACATCATTATCATTAGTTCATCGCCCTGGAGGACTCTTCCTGGTCAAATCAATCTCTTTCACTAAAAGCTCTCTTTCATAAGCCCGATATTTCGTCCTGAAGGCTGTGCATGGCTGATTGGACATTTTATGGTCAAAATGCAGAAAAATACCGGAAGACGACAAGCCGTGTGTCGCTTTCTTGAAGGCGACAGCCCCCAGGTCGCGTTCATAATTCCATATTCTAAATTCCTCAGAAAATCGCAAAATAACTCAAGTTCACCTTCCATATGAGGACGGCGACATGTCGAGGTGTCGCATTCAGAAGGCGACACGAAGGACGTCGCGTTCAGGGCCTTAAACAGGAAACTCAATCCGAGGCTGATTTGGACCCATGCTATTGATGGTAATTGCTTCTTTTGGACGTCCAAATCGAGTCCAAATCCTCTCAAATTCGGAGCAGACCTTCCTAACATGTTCCTTTCCGAGTTCCAATGGCCCTGGCACAGCCATACTTGCCTATAGTCGGACTCTTGCCCATTATTCCTCTCAGAACCTGTCCGGGAATAATCACCCATAAAAACCTTATTTCTCCATCTTTTTGGGCAAGGAAGGAGCCATTAGTTCGGGAATCCAGAGAGCTTCATCTTCCAAGAAGAGAGTTTTCTCTCCAGACGACTCAGAAGAGCCCCCCAAGGTGTTTTCCCACCGGCTATCCAATCTCCTCTCCCCTTTTCTCTTTGTTTCATTCAATTCATGCATGCATAGTTCGTTTTTTCTTCTAGTTTAGCATTAGAACACGACACACACACCCATCCTTAGCACCCATAGGGGTCCAAAGCCCCAATCTCGTGAGTTCCCCCCATAATAGTTCATGTACACGCATTTTTCGTTGAATAGATCTATTGCACACGAATTCTAATGGGTTTTCTTTGTGTTTGAATCATCTTGGCAGGTGTTTGAAGGCAAGAACGAAGTGAGGCTCCTGTCCCTTGGCCGGCTGAGGAGCAGGAAGACGAGAATCCACATCTTGTCCCTCTGAAGAGAAGGCGACAAGGCTACTGTCGCGTTCAAGAAGGCGCCTTAGCCTCTGTCGCGTTTAGGAGAAAGGAAGGCGACACTGCATCAGTCGCTTTACCAGGTACGCCTTCCCCTCACTTTTCTTTTCCAAGGTAGTCAGCCCTCCACGTCTACATCTCTGAGGCGATTACCCTGGTGGCAATCACGGTCAGTTCCCAATCCCTACGCTCTTAATTTTCAATTCAAAAGGGGATACCAATCCCGTGATTACACCTTTTGGCGATCACGGTGGGACACAAGTTCCCGTAGGGGGGCCCAGTGGGCTTTCCATAGTTGGGGCAGTGCATGCCCGTTAACATAGCTATATCGTAACTGGGATGGCAGACTGCCAATTTGCATTGGCCAGTTCATGGGCCGATGTCATGCGCTGGTAGATTTTGAATTATAAGCGTTTTGCCAAAGTCGCGCACTGTTAGAGTTTTTCCGTTCTTCTTATTATTCACACGATTTGAGAGCGAATTAGACAAAATCATCAACATAAAAGTTCTTCTACATGTAGTCATGATCATCTTTCATGTTCAACGTTTTGTCTAAAACTCTTTAGTTAGAGAGTTATGAACCCCGTAAGAGAGTCATGCATAATACTGTGTTTTCGGTTTACAGTTAGCCTTAGGTTCTTCCTGTTTATTGAGATTTAAGACCGAGTAGGTCAATACTCCAACATGAAAGTTCTTTTATTAGTCGATAGGGTCATCTTTCATGTTAAACGTTTTGCGTAAATGTCATTAGTTTGAGAGTTATAAACTTCGTAATAGAGTCATGCATGATATTGCGTTTTCTGGTTGCATTTAACTTTAAGTCCTTCATATTTTTCACAAGGACAAAGACCGAATTAGGTAAACCCCCAACATCAAAGTTCTTTCACTAGTTGTCCTGGTCATTGTTTATGTTAAATGTTTCATCCAAATATCAGTAGATCTCATGTTACAAGCCTAACATGTAAGTCACAACGAAGTCATGCATGTTTAGGGTTTCTTTACGTTTTCCTATATTTCATGAAATTAAAGACCGATTCAGACCCAGCCCACAACACAAAAATTCTTCCAATAGATGTCCTCGACATTTTCTATGTTGTGAGTTTTGTCTAAAGGTCAGCATATAGAGAGATATAGGCGTTTCATGAATATCATCCTGTGTCAAATCATGGTAGTCTGAACCAAGAGCATGTCAGATCCTTGTCGGACTCAGGCGCAGACCCTGTGAATGCGACGGCCCAATATGTCGTATTCTGAGGTCGGGTAGCGACAGTACCTCTGTCGCGTTCTGGTTGCGACAGTACCCATGTCGCCTTCTGCCTGCCTGATCTGACGACCCCGTCGCCTTCCTTATAGGGATATGTCGCGATCTCAGAACTTACCTGAAACCATGTGTTTTCATGCATAGTTTTCCGCATATACCCAAGATCTGTTTAAATATGATATTTATTGTGTAAGTTGCCTGTCTTGGGTCTGATCATTACATGATTGTTATTTAATGGCTTAAAATTATTAACCCATTTAAAAGCTTTAATTACATGAATGTTATTCTAAGTGCTCCTAAATGTTATGATCCTTTCGTGCTACTTGTGATTAAATCTTCCTACTATTCTTCCACGTTTAAATGATAATGGTTATCATAAAATCTTGCAAACCATGATGAGTTAAAGAGCATAGTTTTATTCCATATTTTATTGTCTATTGCTTCCTGCGAGTTTGAAACCGATGGTTTGTGAATTGTGACACGCGTACCGCACTACACACTAGCACTATTAGGTAGCCCCTTCTTGGGAAATTGGAAACTCTCTACCGGTCATTTCGAATCGGTAGACTAGCGACCTTTTCACCAAGGCCTCCGTAAATCTCCTCTGACCATGGATTCCCACATGGCCGACGAGTTGGTTGTACCATTGAAGTTCCCTGGAGATAGCGTGCACTTCCTTTCTCTTCTTGATCTCGTGAGTGTGACTTACAAACTAGACTAAAGCCATTAATGTAAAGATTGAACGAAAGTATAAATTGTACCGTTATGCTGCCGAATTTATCTCTTGACCATTGTTCTCATGAAATCATGTTCAATTTAATTATTACTTCTTCTCATCATCATCATGAACATGACATTACACATGCTACGTTTTAAAACTCTCATTGGCCATTATTAATGACTGTGGGTATCTACATTTAAAAATTTACATGAGATGCTGACAGGGCATGGCGTGTGTCCAAGGGCTCCAATCTAGCCCCAATGATGGCGAGTCATAGATATACTGTTAGCCATGGGGTATAATGATTACTGGCGTTGCATCTGCGCTGGGAGTACTTTCTTGCTTGTTGAATGTTAGATACATAACCACATACACGTGTCCTGGTGTACATTCTTGATGGATCTTTTCTTGGTGTACATTGGTGTCTACGTGCCTAATTAGTGTACTTGATCATGCTTGTGAAATCTTGCTTGCTTGCTTGCGTGATATGGCCATCCTGCATTTAATGCAATTAATGGTATCTTGCGTTCTTGACATCAATTGAAATCTTGCGTGCTTGTGAAAAGTGATCTATTGCTAGTTCTATCTCGTTCACAAATCTCATTCTACCATAATCACTCTCTCTAGCTTGTTTTATATATCATGTTTTTAACGAGTTTTTATTCGTACTTGCATATCATTCATCGTACTTGC
This sequence comes from Colocasia esculenta, assembly GCA_014218235.1. Taxonomy (NCBI): domain Eukaryota; kingdom Viridiplantae; phylum Streptophyta; class Magnoliopsida; order Alismatales; family Araceae; genus Colocasia; species Colocasia esculenta. Next base: position 147,285,183 of record CM024761.1, read on the forward strand.
CTAGTTCTAAAATGTTAATCACTTATATCATTGCCCGCACATTGAGATATAAATCCTACTGGGTTAGTTTGCTCATCCCCTACTTTTACCTAATCTAGGTGACTATGAAGTTGAAGAGGAAGAGCAAGTCGAGGATGGGAATGCGTCCGAGTGAAGAGTGTTCCAATTACGAGTCTATCTATAGTTAATTTGCTTTGAGAGTTAGAATATGTAGTAGGAAGTGAGAAGTATTATGTACTTTCCTTTCATTGAGTCTTAGTCCTGTAATAGTTTCCACTTTGAATACAATAAGTTGAGATTTGAATACAATTTATATTGAGTTCAACATATGGGCCTATTATGATGTTGTGTTGATACACATTTAGTGCGTGCTAGCTAGAGGCTTATTTGCCGACTGTCCACGTCTCGAAATATCGACTCGAATTCTTCGAACTAATATCCGCTGCGAAGTTCTCGGGACGTGACAGTTTAGTGGTCCCACCAGCGCGTGACATCGGCCATGAACTGGCCAATGCAAATTGGCAGTCTGCCATCCCAGTTACGATATAGCTACGTTACGGGCATGCACTGCCCCAACTATGGAAAGCCCACTGGGCCCCCTACGGGAACTTGTGTCCCACCGTGATCGCCAAAAGGTGTAATCACGGGATTGGTATCCCCTTTTGAATTGAAAATTAAGAGCGTAGGGATTGGGAACTGACCGTGATCGCCACCAGGGTAATCGCCTCAGAGATGTAGACGTGGAGGGCTGACTACCTTGGAAAAGAAAAGTGAGGGGAAGGCGTACCTGGTAAAGCGACTGATGCAGTGTCGCCTTCCTTTCTCCTAAACACGACAGAGGCTAAGGCGCCTTCTTGAACGCGACAGTAGCCTTGTCGCCTTCTCTTCAGAGGGACAGAGATGTGGATTCTCGTCTTCCTGCTCCTCAGCCGGCCAAGGGATAGGAGCCTCACTTCGTTCTTGCCTTCAAACACCTGCCAAGATGATTCAAACACAAAGAAAACCCATTAGAATTCGTGTGCAATAGATCTATTCAACGAAAAATGCGTGTACATGAACTATTATGGGGGGAACTCACAAGATTGGGGCTTTGGACCCCTATGGGTGCTAAGGATGGGTGTGTGTGTCGTGTTCTAATGCTAAACTAGAAGAAAAAACGAACTATGCATGCATGAATTGAATGAAACAAAGAGAAAAGGCGAGAGGAGATTGGATAGCCGGTGGGAAAACGCCCTGGGGGGCTCTTCTGAGTCGTCTGGAGAGAAAACTCTCTTCTTGGAAGATGAAGCTCTCTGGATTCCCGAACTAATGGCTCTGGCCTTGCCCAAAAAGATGGAGAAATAAGGTTTTTATGGTGATTATTCCCGGACAGGTTCTGAGAGGAATAATGGGCAAGAGTCCGACTATAGGCAAGTATGGCTGTGCCAGGGCCATTGGAACTCGGAAAGGACATGTTAGGAAGGTCTGCTCCGAATTTGAGAGGATTTGGACTCGATTTGGACGTCCAAAAGAAGCAATTACCATCAATAGCATGCGTCCAAATCAGCCTCGGATTGAGTTTCCTGTTTAAGGCCCTGAACGCGACGTCCTTCGTATCGCCTTCTGAATGCGACACTCGACATATCGCCTTCCTCATATGGAAGGTGAACTTGAGTTATTTTGCGATTTTCTGAGGAATTTAGAATATGGAATTATGAACGCGACCTGGGGGCTGTCGCCTTCAAGAAAGCGACACACGGCTTGTCGTCTTCCAGTATTTTTCTGCATTTTGACCATAAAATGTCCAATCAGCCATGCACAGCCTTCAGGACGAAATCGGGCTTATGAAAGAGAGCTTTTAGTGAAAGAGATTGATTTGACCAGGAAGAGTCCTCCAGGGCGATGAACTAATGATAATGATGTCATGATCGGAGAAAGCCAGCTTGACAATGATGAGCCGACGTGGGACGTCAATGATACGACAAAGGATTTTGCTCGACTTATAGGTCAGAAATGGGTGTCTACAGATTGCCCCTCCTTGATGCCTGCTTTGCAAGGGAGTGGAGCGGAAAATGGAGCGAAAGCGGCGTGAAACGGAGATATAGCGGGATGAAACGGAATGAGCTGAAAAAAGGCATCAAGGTAAAGAGACACCCATTCTTGACGAGTAAGCAGCAGGAATTATCCGGCTAACCTCGATCATGGCTAAGAACAGAATGCGAGGATGGCTCCTACTAGGGACGAATAAAAATCAAAAGAAAAGAATGATCAACCTCCTGATTCAAGAGGTACCCTGGCTATCTTTAGCGTGCAGGTTTCGTTCATTAGGGGATAGGTGCTGCCCGGCGGGTCGATTCGACTCTGGCCATCGAGCGGGTCACGACTAATGAGCAGATCGGGGATAAAGGAATGACTATCATGGCGAATGGGGATGAGAGGAATCCTGCATAGGAACCATCACTGGCGGACTGGACCGAACACATGCTTGAGGAAAACTTTCAAACTCGGAGTGGAATTCTTGTCTGGAAAATGAGAATCTGTGCTGGGACATCATTGAGAAGCTGATTTTGACAAATCATGATTCGTGAAGCTCAAAGTTCCTACATGATGCATGCTGGGCTAAAACAAAAGGAAATCATAAAAACAAATGCAAAGAAAGAGAAAAAAATAACAAATATTCAAGGATAATATTGCTAGACAATATGGGCAAGGGTCAAGACACTTCGCATCCCCGACGTGCGATAGAATCCATCGTCCCCGAGTCATATCACCCAACGGCCTATCCAGCGATTAGCAGTGTGCACCTAGATCATCATCGTTTTTGATGAAGGGGAACTCAGATCCTGAAACACACTGGGAACCAGCCGGTCCTTGAGCTGATATAGTAGCGTAGATACCATATAATAATGCGAAGGGATTAAGGTTAGAGATACTTACCTGTCTTACCTGACAAACGCGTCTTTCTGATTTTCCGGATTTTCTGATTTTTATGGATTTTCTGCATTTTCTTGATTTTTATGGATTTTCAATTAATCAAAGCAATAAAGATACAATAAAGATGCACCAAATAATAAGCATCAAAGACATGTGCAAAATATCCTGAACAGTTATAAAGAAACATGCATGGCACATAAACTGATCAGAAGGCGACATATGGTCTGTCGCAACCCTACACTTCAAAAGGCGACGGGATTCCTGTCGCCAACTTGAAGGCGACGGGTCGATACGTCGCTTTCACAGGTTCTGCAGCCCGAGCTCAAAAGCTTTCAGCATGGGATTAGGACTTGGACCCCTACTTGGACTCCTATTGCTCTCACTCAGACTCCTATTCTTAATGGGTTTCCCCTACCCTTTCCTAGCATGATTAGGAGTGTTATGGCTTTATAAATAAGGGGGGTGAGAGGCCAAATTCAGAGCTCTCATCTCTCTCTTCTTTTCTTCAGGTTTTGCAAGCTCTCATGGCCATGAAGAGAGCTCCTCTTGATCCCATGGGTGGGGAGGCGGCTTATGAAGGTCCGAAGCGTGCTCGGGCGACGTATGAAGCTCTCATGAGGGTGACGGACGTCCCCAACCATCTGAGTCGGAGCGAGGAAGTGAGAGAGGTGAGTTGGTGATGTTTTCAATTTTCAATGCTTTTAACTCCGAATTTGCTTATCAATTTTCCTGTTCTTCTTCTCCTTACCCTCTTCTTTTGCCTTTTCTTCTTCCCTTCTAGCTCTTCCCGGGGTCCCGTCGCTATTCTAAGCTTACTTGGATCGCCCCAATGATCAAGTCTTTACCCATGTTTGTCATTAGATTCTTGAGAGAGTGGGGATTGGGTGGAGTGTTGATAGCGGCCCATAATTACCACAAAATTTCTTTCGATTGGCATTGCATCACGACCTTGATAGAGTTATGGCACCCACAAAACCATACCTTCTTCTTTCCCAAATTCGAGGCGACCGTCCTTCTAGAGGAGGTCGAGGCCTTTCTAGCTCTTCCTAAGACAAAACCGGGGGATGAGCAAAACATAAGCTATACGGTTGAGCCCATTAACCCGAAGCTTATCCTTGGGGAGTTCATGACCGATCCGGGGGATGTCCATACCATGATTAGCCCACAATTCATCCATTTAGTGCCTTTCTCTAAGTGGGTCATATCCAAGTGTAAGGACAAGAGCGTAGACCACCGTGAGATAGCAAAGGCCGTGGCGATATGCTTATGTGGGGTGGTGCTCTTTCCATCCGGGATCACCTCATAGACTACACTAGCCTTAGTGCGATTAGTGGGGTATGGCGAGGACTCTCACTCTCTCACGCCGTCTTGGCGTATCTCTATTCAGGCTTACTTCAGCTTCCACGGGAGGTTTCCTTTATGGCTCTATGATCCTTCTAGAGTGTTGGTTGGGTGTGAGAATCAAGTTTAAACCGGTAGACAACCCCACCACTGACAGTAGAATCTTCGGGTGTCATCCCTTGAACTTTATTGGTGGCCCGGCCAAATTTTCGGACAAAGTTTTATGCAGGACGGCCGACAAGAAGACAAGGAGTGCGAGGCGCCTTTACTTCAACACCCTACCAGTGGAGCACTTTGCCTTGGGCATAGCGGCGCTGCGCGGAGTGGAGATCCGGCTACCACTCGGACGCGGCTTGGATTTGCAACTCATCGGGAACATGGCGACCGTGCTCTGCAACCCTCAGCGGTGCTATCTACAGACCGGGAAGCCGAGAATGAGAGTATTTCCACTATCACACCTACCTCCTGTGAAGAAGCGACGTCTGGGGAACCCGGAGGATGAGCAGGCCGTGCAGAGCGCGCTTGCCTTGTGGAGGGCATGCGCTACCCATGCACTCCCACCGAGACTCGACGAGGACCGGGAGACATCGGTGGGACTATACCTTGTAGCTCACTTGGATATAGGGAGAAATCCAAACCATGGTCATCCAGCACATCCACTCTCAAGGCCGACCGAGAGCCACTCACTTGGACACTCTCGTGTCATTTTGTCAGGGGGCCTACCCAGCCTGGATATAACACCGTGGTAGTAGAGGCAGAACTCTCACAGCACGAGGTGCATGGCCGGAACTTCTCCCGGCACATGGCCCCGTTGCTGACCTATCAAGCCCTGGAAGCCCTCCGTCCGACCAGAAGGAGAAAGGTAGGAGACCCAGAGGCTGAGTGGTATAGATGGTTCGATATGGAAGACATCGCCATCGCCTTCATCCGACTGTTTGGGAAGAGGAGAGAACCTGGCCGCCAGCTGCGGAAGAATTACTAGATCCTCCCGTTGCTATCACATCCAAAAGGCAGCTCATGAGCGATGCCTCAGATGTAGGAGAGTTGGACATCCCTTACGAGGAGGGGAACACTGTTGATGAACTCTGGAGAGGCACCTGCCTAGCCATCCACCCATCCCTCCTGGAATCCCTCCTTCCTAGCCTAGTCCCATCCTCTCTCCCTTACTGATCCAGCTGACTCCCCAGCTCCTTACGGCGGGGCAGTGACTTGCCTGTGTGGCTTATAGTTTAGGCAACCCGTTGTTGTAGCAGTGTGCCAGTGAGACTGTGGTTTAGGCACTTTGGTTGTTGGGCTGACTAATGATATTATGTTAGTCCTGTAGTCCTACTTTTCTTTGAGGACTTTATGTTTATTATCATGAGCATGTTTAATTGTTATTTATTGTAATGATGTGAGCATGAAATGGTTTGGCTATTGTTGTTGCCAGTGAGACCCATTGGGGTCGAGGTGTCTGTGGTTACAGTGTTGTTTTGGGTAGCCCCTACTGAGCCAGTGACTTGTGAGGCTCACTCCCCTACAGTTCTTTTCAGGGCTTGCCGTGTGTTTGGCTTGCAGTGGCGTTGCGTCAGACTTGTACCACCAGCAGTAGTTTAGTAGTTAGTGTTGTGTGAGCTTGTGCTCCCTCGAGGTATGCCCCAGGTAGTTGTACTCTTTTAATTGGACATGTATTAATGTAATGGGACAGTTGTACAAATTTGTGAACAGATATGAGCACATGTACTTTCTTGTGTCTTATATTCTTGTGGTTTGTCTTTTGTACTCTTACTGGACTCGTGTGTGAGATATCCCTTGCGACACTTCGGTGCGTTCGCGGGAGGCGGATCTGGATATGGAGCCTTAATGGCATAAATACCCCGGTCCGTTACAAAACTTGTGCCGCACTCGTGTGGGTAGTCCAAAAGCTCAAACATTACTCCTAGCCCACGAGGTCAAGCTGATCTCAAGGATGGATCCACTCCGTTATCTTCTTGAAAAGCCCGTCCTTTCTGATCGGCTGAAACGCTGGCAGAGTTTCCTCTCCCAGTTTGACATATCCTTTGTGGTCCAAAAGGCCGTCAAGGGGTATGCCATCGCCGAGCATCTAGCCCATCTCCGCTCCCTCACAGCGACTCCCTCCGAGAAGGGTTCCCCGATGAGGAACTCTCAGTCATAATCAAAGACCCCTTCTGGTCCCTTCATTTCGATGGTGCACTCAACTCTCAGGGACGGGGCATTGCAGCCGTGCTGCTTACCCCGGAAGGTATCACCATCCCCTTTGCATATCAACTCACCTTCCCCGCTACCAACAATATGTCAGAGTATGAGGCTCTCCTTGCTGGTCTCAAGCACGCTTATCTACTGGGGGCATCTCACCTCAGAATTATAGGAGATTCTCAACTCGTCCTGCGGTAGGTGCTCTCAACTTACCGCACTCGTGACTCGAAGCTCAAGCCATATCAAGACCTGGTCACATTGCTGGCAAGGTAGTTCCGTAAGCTTATCTATATCCACACTCCTCGTTCTCAAAATATTCTGGCTGACGCACTGGCGTCGCTAGCTCATCTCTATCCTTCCCTCTGAGCCGCCGGACTGAGACAATCATTGTCCAGCGTCTCGATGTCCCATCCACCCAGGACCCTTGGTTTAGCGACCTCAGGGCACCTTAGAAGAGAAGGCTAGGAGAAGAGGAGCGCAACAAGTTATGTTAACTGAGCTCGAGGAGATCTTGAATGAAGAAGAACTGCCATGGTACTTTGAGATAAAGCAGTACTACAGGGATGGAACATATCCTGAAGGGGCAAGTGCAGAGGACCGCAGGGCCATCAGAAGAGCCGCCTTAAGGTACACAGTCGTCGAAGAAGTTCTGTACAGGCGAGCCTTTAATGGAGTCCTTTTAAGATGCCTTACCGATGACGAAGCTTGGAAGGTGGTGGAAGGGGCCCATGCTAGCGAATGCAGAGGGCACGTCAACAGTCAGATGCTAGCCAAGAAGATCATTAGGCAGGGCTATTACTGGCCGACCCTAGAAGAAGACTGTACCATCTACGTTCGTAGGTGTGTTAAGTGTCAACTCCATGCCGATAAGATCCATGCCCCTTCTCCTCACTACACCCACTCTCTACACCATGGCCATTCTCCTGTGGGCTTTCGACATTGTCGGTCCTCTTGGTGATTCTAATGCTCAAACCAAACAAAAGTATTTATCCTAACTGCGACTGAGTATTACACCAAGTGGGCGGAAGCTGAAGCCTTCACAGAAATCAAAGCATCCACGGTGTGCCGCTTCATCATGAGAAACATCATCTCGCGGTTCGGAGTGCCAAGCAGCATCGTCACTGACAATGGGCCGCAATTCATCGCACAAGAGCTCCAGGACCTCTGTAAGAAATACAACATCACGCTGCATCATTCATCACCGTATTACCCACAAGGCAATGGCCAAGCTGAAGCAACTAACAAAACCCTTCTTAAAATCCTAAAGAAAACCTGTGAGTCGCATAAATTCGCCGACTGGCCAGAGAAGCTGATAGAGGCTCTATGGGCCTACCGTACCTCCGTCCACACTCCCACAGGGCAAACCCCGTACGTTCTCACCTACGGGATGGAGGCGGTAGTTCTATATGAGATCCTAATTCCTTCACTAAGAGTCCAGCTAGACAAGGAACTTAATCTTGACGAACGTCAAGAGGCGTTACTAGTCCAATTGGAACTCTTAGATGAAAGGCGGCTTATGGCAGCCGACCATGTGCTTTCCTACCAAAGGCGAATCTCAAGGTCCTTTCAAAAGAAGATATTGAGCGAAAAGTCCAAGAGGGTGATATGGTCTTGAAACGCATCTTTATCAAACCCGGAGGTCCTAGGTCCAAACTGCAACCCAACTGGGAGGGTCCGTACGTTGTGAGGGAGGTCTACCCCGGAAACGCATATCGCTTAATCAATGCTGAGGGCGTCGAGTTATCAAATCCGTGGAACGGGCTGTACCTCAAACGTTTCTATCCTTATGACTATAGGTGTGAGGCTACAACACCTAAATCGGGGAGTAGCCCCATGTTGGGAGTCTAAGATGCCTCTCTAATCGCCAAGGGCTACTCTAAGTTAGGATTAACACACACGCGCACAGCAAGCCCGGATAACTACACTTGGTAGGTGCTGCAATTATGCGGGCCCTGCTCTAGCGAGGGTCAGTCATTCTCTCCTAATCGGTCGAAGTGTAGGGGCTAAAGGGTCGTAAGGGTAAGGTCATCAACCTACAGCATACCCTGACAAGAGGAAGTCTCAAACAGGGACGGTCAAAATAACGAAAGGGCAAAAAGAAGCAAAGAAATGAAAAGAAAAGAAAGTCCATGATACAATAGGGGCATGGCAAAGAGTGGCAAAGTCTCCGCGGGACACTAATGAGCCCGGTCGTACGCATGCCCCAAAGCAAGGCAAGTCCATGATAAAAGACCATAGTCCCTCCCAACAAACCCAATCTCCAAATGGTATGCTGTAGGAAGTAGCCGAACCCAACGTCCTCGTACCCACACAAGACTTTCCTTAAAATACTCTTCCGTTTCTCCCTACAAGGCTGAGTCACCTCTAGGGTGGGGCTTAACTAGTCGCGGCATCAACTAAGCGTGGGTTTTCCGAGGCGTTGTCGCCCCTTATGCACGTCCTAACTTAGAAAGCCCTGTGGCGAGGACCAGAGGAGATCAAGATTCCTAACCAACAGCTCGAATCGGCTTAAGTGTTGTAGCCCGAAGATGCGAGTACCTTCCATCTCGTGTGTCTTATTTTAGGAAGGGCCAACGCCGGCTTTAGGCGCTAACAAAACTCAAAAAAATCAAATATTTCCAAAACTCCAAAAAAATCAAATATTTCTAAAACTCCAAAAAAATCAAATATTTCCAAAACTCCAAAAAAATCAAATATTTCCAAAAACTCAAAAAAATCAAAAATTTCCAAAACTCCAAAAAAATCAAAATTCCAAAAAAAATCTCAAAACATTAAATGATTCCGAACCGTTTGCATACATGCATTTCATTTGTTTATTCGCATCTTTTGCCTATTTAATAAGGCTTAGCCCCTTGACAAATTATCAAGGTCGCTCACCTGTCGCATTTTTAAGGCAAGGGGCTAAGCCTAAGAACAGATCTGACTTGTTTCGTGGTTGTCTAAGTGTGCAGGACGGAAAAGAAAGCGGCACTCATATCTCACTCGTCACTCTCACTCAGTCACAAACCATAAAACATAAGAGTTCTATTTCATTCCATTCTATCATGTACAAAAGAAGGGAGCAAAAAGTACAAACCCTCAGTCGCTCTCCCCTGTGCCTCAGGCGGGCGGGGGGAGACGGAGGGGCCATCACTCTCGGCCCTGTCTCACTCCCCTCAGGCGCCCTCTCGCGCCGTCGCCGCTCCTCGTCCTCGTTCCTCCGCCGTCCAGAGGAACCCGTCAAATAATGTCCAGCGGACCCGCTCGGGATACCGCTCTGGCTGGTCACTGATCGGCTGCGCCCGACCAGCGCCAGGGCCCTCTTCAGCCCCCTCATCTCAGATCGCAGCATGTCGCTGCGATGCCGCTCCTCTCCAAGCTGCGTGCGAAGGTCGCCAGCCTCGGCGCGCAGTCGCAACCTCCTCGCATCCTGCTGCCAGCGGGCCGCCGCCTCTGCCTCCTGGCGCCACCGCGCCACCTCCGCCGCCTCTGGACGTAGGCGCAGCTCCGCCATCTCCGCCTCCAACGCGGTCGTCCGCGCCAGGGCGGTCCTCAGCTCCTGCTCCTGCAACACCAAACATCCTGTCAGATCTCACCAAAACAACAAAACTCAAGGGGCATCTAGAGTAAGAAACCTACCCGCTCCCGCAGCTGGGCGAGGGCGTCCTCCGCTCGAGCCGCCGCTGCCGCCAGCTGGCCTCTAAGACGGAGCGGCCAGGGTCCTCCCGAGAGGAAGAAGCACCGCCCACCATCTGCTGGGCCCTCTCCAACTCTCCCCTCTGCAAAAGAAACACCGTGGGGTCAGTCAACCAACACTAGAAATAGAAAGGGTAAAAGCACAAGGTAGAAACTCACCAGCTGGTCCAGCACCGCCTAGAGGTCGTCTCGCTGCTGGATAGTGGAATGGAGGACGCCCTCGAGCGAGGCAATCCGTCCCTCGGGGTCAAGCTGCAAAACACAAGACAAATAGTCACATAATTAATTAAAGAATTTCAAACAGACTAAAAGCAGTAAAACTCACCGGTCGACGGGTCCCCCTGTAGACCTGGGCCCTGTACTTCCGGGCGTAGGCCCGGTAGTAGTCCTCGTCGCTGGCAGCCTCAGAGACCACCTCCTTCCCTCGTCGCTCCCAATCATCCAGCTGCTCCCGGACCGGACTGTCCAGTCCGTGACTGCTGGATTCCCCGAAAACTGCGACCGGGCCTCTCCCACGACCTCTGTCGGGTCGGGAACTCCACCACCGCCTGATAGAGTCCCAGTGTCCGCGCCACTAGCCGGTGGTGGAGCGGGACCACTGTGTTAAAACAGTGGAGCCAGATGTCCCTACCGAAGTAAGGACGGCCCCGCTCCACCCACGGCTGGGTAGCGTCGTCCTCCCCGACATAGGGAGTCCACTGTACCTGCACACCACAAGTAAAACATGTCGGTCAAGTACCAGGAAAGCAATCGAAGTAGAATGGTTAAGGCTTGAAGTACTCACATGCCCGAAGGGAATGGTGTCCATCGCGTCGTGGATCAGCGTCACCTGCCGCCGCAAGGATCGCTCGTCGCGGTAGAACCGCCAGCGCTGGAGAAGGGGCACGGCGCCTTGTCGCCTCGCCACCCCGCGGCGAAGAGAGGGGAGGTGGTAGTACGCCCACACCTGCAGGAGCAACACAGTCAGTACCACGATTAATAAAATAAGCAGCAAAAATAACAAAGGCTAAGGTGAGAAGCGTACCTGTAACAGAGGGAAGAACCCGGCCACCCCTGTCTCCCTACTGGAGGTGCCCAGGCTGTCGAAAAGGTGGGCCAGGAGGGCCGCACCCCACGCGTAGCTCCCCACCTGGGTCAGGTCCTCCAGTAGGGGCAGACACCGACAGCTCACCGGGTCTCCTCGCGTACCAAAGATCAACTTCCCGATCACAAGGATCAGGAAGCGCCTCAAGTCGCGGTCCTCTGCCGCTCCCCCTCCTCTGCCAGCACGGCTCGGGCGTCCTCCGTCAGCCGCGCCAAGTACTCCGCCTGCCCCTCCCCCGTCCGTGGCGCGCGCGCTCGCTACCCCCAGGCTCGCCTGCAGCACTGTCCTCCCGACCACGAGGACCTCTCTCCCCTCACCTCCAGCTCGAGAAGCCTCTCCACTGGCTCTTGATAACTGGTGTAGGTGGTCCGGTCACCGCCTGGCCGTCCACTCTCAGGCCGGTGATCCATACCACGTCCTCTAACGTGGGGACCATGTGCCCCCACGGAAAGAGGAAAGCGTGGCACTCCGGGTCCCACCGCTCCTTTAGAGCCTGGATGAGCGCCACGTCTGGCGTCAGCTCCTCCAACCTCAAGAAAGGCCCGAAGCCCATCCCCTCCAATCGGCGTACCTGGAAGTCCGACAAGCCGTCATAGATCGCTCGGATCACCGCCCACCCGAGTCGGGACCGCAGCTCACTCTGCAAGACAAACACCAAAAGGGTCAGAATTCGGAAAGAAAAGCGACCACTCCTGTCCTGATAAGGCGACAAGGGGCCCGTCGCCTCCTAAAGGTGACATCAACTCGTCGCATTCAGATTGAGGTAGCGACACTCACCCTGTCGCCTTCCTAAAGGCGACATGGGGTCGTCGCCTTCCGACTGGTAAGGCGACGGGTCCTACGTCGCATTAACAGGATTGAACCGAAATGGAATTTCCTCCGTTTTTCGGTCGTTCCCCGGGCAAACCGCCCTACAAATGGGTGCGCGCACCCCCACATCCCACATTCAGAGTATAGGGTTCGGAGACCTACCTTCTTGGGCCCGACCGGCTCGTCCTCGTCGCCCGGAACCACCGCGGGCTCCTCCTCCATCGGCACGGCCGGAGGGACCTCCGGGGCCGCCGTAGAGGTCCCCTCACCCGGTTGCCGACGCCGGATCGATTTCTTGCGCCGCCGGCCACCGCCCTCACCGCCTTGGCCCTCCCGGTGCTCCTCCTCCATCGCCGGTTGTCAAGGAAAGAGAGAGGGATAGGAAAGAGAGAGAGGGATAGGAAGATAGGAGGAAGAGAGGAAGGAGATGAGAGAGAGAGAAGGCCGGAAGAAAAGGGGAAGCCGCCGGAATCGCCGGAGCAAGCCAAGAAAGGGGAGAGGTTTCAAAAGAGGGAAGAAGGAGAGAGAGGGCGCTCGGCCCGAATTCAAATCGCCTCGGTTCCTGTGAACGCGACTTGTCGTCTGTCACCTTTACTTTAGTGGTCGCGACATGGGGTCCGTCGCCTTCACTTTAATGGTCGCGACGTTGTATCCGTCGCCTTCTTGATTGCGACAGCCCCTATGTCGCCTTATCAGGTCTGTGCACAATTTCTAAAAAAGCTCAATGTTCATTAATTCCATGATCGCATCAAGTAAAAGCTATGAAAAATCAAAATCAGCATGTCCCCCTTACATCAAGCATCAAATCCACCAAGTCCCATCCAAACATCAAGTACAATCAAGTCCCTAACTCACGGTCCCCTCAGTGGCCGGATCTTCTCGTGCTCCAAGAGGTACGCCTGGTACGTCTCCTGGTCCTCGTCGAGTCTCGGTGGGAGTGCATGGGTAGCGCATGCCCTCCACAAGGCAAGCGCTCCCGCACGGCCTGCTCATCCTCCGGGTTCCCCAGACGTCGCTTCTTCACAGGAGGTAGGTGTGATAGTGGAAATACTCTCGTCCTCGGCTTCCCGATCTGTAGATAGCACCGCTGAGGGTTGTAGAGCACGGTCGCCATGTTCCCGATGAGTTGCAAATCCAAGCCGCGTCCGAGTGGTAGCCGGATCTCCACTCCGCGCAGCGCCGCTATGCCCAAGGCAAAGTGCTCCACTGGTAGGGGTTGAAGTAAAGGCGCCACGCACTCCTTGTCTTCTTGTCGGCCGTCCTGCATAAAACTTTGTTCGAAAATTTGTCCGGGCCACCAATAAAGTTCAAGGGATGACACCCGAAGATTCTACTGTCAGTGGTGGGGTTGTCTACCGGTTTAAACTTGATCCTCACACCCAACCAACACTCTAGAAGGATCATAGAGCCATAAAGGAAACCTCCCGTGGAAGCTGAAGTAAGGCCCGAATAGAGATACGCCAAGACGGCGTGAGAGAGTGAGAGTCCTCGCCATACCCCACTAATCGCACTAAGGCTAGTGTAGTCTATGAGGTGATCCCCGGATGGAAAGAGCACCACCCCACATAAGCATATCGCCACGGCCTTTGCTATCTCACGGTGGTCTACGCTCTTGTCCTTACACTTGGATATGACCCACTTAGAGAAAGGCACTAAATGGATGAATTGTGGGCTATCATGGTATGGACATCCCCCGGATCGGTTATGAACTCCCCAAGGATAAGCTTCGGGTTAATGGGATCAACCGTATAGCTTATGTTTGCTCATCCCCCGGTTTTGTCTTAGGAAGAGCTAGAAAGGCCTCGACCTCCTCTAGAAGGACGGTCGCCTCGAATTTGGGAAAGAAGAAGGTATGGGTTTGTGGGTGCCATAACTCTATCAAGGTCGTGATGCTATGCCAATCGAAAGAAATTTTGTGGTAATTTGGGCCGCTATCAACACTCCACCCAATCCCCACTCTCTCAAGAATCTAATGACAAACATGGGTAAAGACTTGATCATTGGGGCGATCCAAGTAAGCTTAGAATAGCGACGGGACCCCGGAAGAGCTAGAAGGGAAGAAGAAAAAGCAAAAGAAGAGGGTAAGGAGAAGAAGAATAGGAAAATTGATAAGCAAATTCGGAGTTAAAAGCATTGAAAATTGAAAACATCACCAACTCACCTCTCTCACTTCCTCGCTCCGGCTCAGATGGTTGGGGACGTCCGTCACCCTCATGAGAGCTTCATACGTCGCCTGAGCACGCTTCGGACCTTCGTAAGCCGCCTCCCCACCCATGGGATCAAGGGGAGCTCTCTTCATGGCCATGAGAGCTTGCAAAACCTGAAGAAAAGAAGAGAGAGATGAGAGCTCCGAATTTGGCCTCTCACCCCCCTTATTTATAAAGCCATAACACTCCTAATCATGCTAGGAAAGGGTAGGGGAAACCCATTAAGAATAGGAGTCTGAGTGAGAGCAATAGGAGTCCAAGTAGGGGTCCAAGTCCTAATCCCATGCTGAAAGCTTTTGAGCTCGGGCTGCAGAACCTGTGAAAGCGACGTATCGACCCGTCGCCTTCAAGTTGGCGACAGGAATCCCGTCGCCTTCTGAAGTGTAGGGTTGCGACAGGCCATATGTCGCCTTCTGATCAGTTTATGTGCCATGCATGTTTCTTTATAACTGTTCAGGATATTTTACACGTCTTTGATGCTTATTATTTGGTGCATCTTTATTGTATCTTTATGCTTTGATTAATTGAAAATCCATAAAAATCAAGAAAATGCATAAAATCCATAAAAATCAGAAAATCCGAAAATTAGAAAGACGCGTTTGTCAGGTAAGACAGGTAATTATCTCTAACCTTAATCCCTTCGCATTATTATATGGTATCTACGCTACTATATCAGCTCAAGGACCGGCTGGTTCCCAGTGTGTTTCAGGATCTGAGTTCCCCTTCATCAAAAACGATGATGATCTAGGTGCACACTGCTAATCGCTGGATAGGCCGTTGGGTGATATGACTCGGGGACGATGGATTCTATCGCACGTCGGGGATGCGAAGTGTCTTGACCCTTGCCCATATTGTCTAGCAATTTATCCTTGAATATTTGTTATTTTTTCTCTTTCTTTGCATTTGTTTTTATGATTCCTTTTGTTTTAGCCCAGCATGCATCATGTAGGAACTTTGAGCTTCACGAATCATGATTTGTCAAAATCAGCTTCTCAATGATGTCCCAGCACAGATTCTCATTTTCCAGACAAGAATTCCACTCCGAGTTTGAAAGTTTTCCTTGAGCATGTGTTCGGTCCACTCCGCCAGTGATGGTTCCTATGCAGGATTCTCTCATCCCCATTCGCCATGATAGTCATTCCTTTATCCCCGATCCCCTAATGAACGAAACCTGCACGCTAAAGATAGCCAGGGTACCTCTTGAATCAGGAGGTTGATCATTCTTTTCTTTTGATTTTTATTCGTCCCTAGTAGGAGCCATCCTCGCGTTCTGTTCTTAGCCATGATCGAGGTTAGCCGGATAATTCCTGCTGCTTACTCGTCAAGAATGGGTGTCTCTTTACCTTGAGCCCGCTTTTCAGCTCATTCCGCTTCATCCCGCTATATCTCCGTTTCACGCCGCTTTCGCTCCATTTTCCGCTCCACTCCCTTGCAAAGCAGGCATCAAGGAGGGGCAATCTGTAGACACCCATTTCTGACCTATAAGTCGAGCAAAATCCTTGTCGTATCATTGACGTCCCACGTCGGCTCATCATCGTCAAGCTGGCTTTCTCCGATCATGACATCATTATCATTAGTTCATCGCCCTGGAGGACTCTTCCTGGTCAAATCAATCTCTTTCACTAAAAGCTCTTTCATAAGCCCGATATTTCGTCCTGAAGGCTGTGCATGGCTGATTGGACATTTTATGGTCACAACGCAGAAAAATACGGAAGACGACAAGCCGTGTGTCGCTTTCTTGAAGCGACAGCCCCCAGGTCGCGTTCATAATTCATATTCTAAATTCCTCAGAAAATCGCAAAATAACTCAAGTTCACCTTCCATATGAGGACGCGACATGTCGAGGTGTCGCATTCAGAAGGCGACACGAAGGACGTCGCGTTCAGGGCCTTAAACAGGAAACTCAATCCGAGGCTGATTTGGACCCATGCTATTGATGGTAATTGCTTCTTTTGGACATCCAAATCGAGTCCAAATCCTCTCAAATTCGGAGCAGACCTTCCTAACATGTCCTTTCCGAGTTCCAATGGCCCTGGCACAGCCATACTTGCCTATAGTCGGACTCTTGCCCATTATTCTCTCAGAACCTGTCCGGGAATAATCACCCATAAAAACCTTATTTCTCCATCTTTTTAGGCAAGGCCGGAGCCATTAGTTCGGGAATCCAGAGAGCTTCATCTCCAAGAAGAGAGTTTTCTCTCCAGACGACTCAGAAGAGCCCCCCAGGGCGTTTTCCCACCGGCTATCCAATCTCCTCTCCCCTTTTCTCTTGTTTCACTCAATTCATGCATGCATAGTTCGTTTTTTCTTCTAGTTTAGCATTAGAACACGACACACACACCCATCCTTAGCACCCATAGGGGTCAAAGCCCCAATCTCGTGAGTTCCCCCCATAATAGTTCATGTACACGCATTTTCGTTGAATAGATCTATTGCACACGAATTCTAATGGGTTTTCTTTGTGTTTGAATCATCTTGGCAGGTGTTTGAAGGCAAGAACGAAGTGAGGCTCCTGTCCCTTGGCCAGCTGAGGAGCAGGAAGACGAGAATCCACATCTCTGTCCCTCTGAAGAGAAGGCGACAAGGCTACTGTCACGTTCAAGAAGGCGCCTTAGCCTCTGTCGCGTTCAGGAGAAAGGAAGGCGACACTGCATCTGTCGCTTTACCAGGTACGCTTCCCCCACTTTTCTTTTCCAAGGTAGTCAGCCCTCCACGTCTACATCTCTGAGGCGATTACCTGGTGGCGATCACGGTCAGTTCCCAATCCCTACGCTCTTAATTTTCAATTCAAAAGGGGATACCAATCCCGTGATTACAGCACACACTATGAATCTAATTGATTGTCGAAGCTATAGTAAAAACCATAAAGTCGTGACTATTAGTAGATAACATCTAATAATAATGACTTAGAATTTTTCTTAACTTCCACATGGTTAATCAATTTTTGTGGGTCACATAATTTATACCACAGTTGTGTGAAGTACTTAAAAAATTTCATAGTTTTCCTCTCAACACAATGCATAATCGGTTATCAATTGAAACTTGAGTCATATACAATGTTCTTGACTTGTGTCTATAGGTTGAGCTTTGTATGTGGATTTAGAAAAATCGTCTCACAAACATATATCAATTTAAATCATGCTCAAATAAGTAGGCTCGGTTCATGCAACTCAACAACCATTTAACCATAAAAACTTGTTAGTCATTTAGTCATTAAAGATATTCAATGTTAAGCATAGTGACTATTTTATTAAAAGCATAAAACATGTTTTTAATCACATAAATCATAATGATGAATGTTTTGTTAATGATATAGAGGCATGATGAATGTTTTGTTAATCACATAAAATACAATGTTGGAGAAGCTACAGTGCAACCTGCAACAATAGTCTCAACCAAAATAATGAAGTTGGCATGATGCTCATCTTTTAAGAGTTGGATTTACCTTTTTGTAGATTAATTAAGTTAACCACAATCCCTTAAATGGCATGATTTCAAAGGGATAGGGTCAAACTCTGGGTTGATTAAGGGTACACACACTCACACGTGCATTAACCTATCTATACGGAGGACCTGGTACAACTGACTCAACAATTATATGGGAATCCATAGCCAGTAGAGATTTATAGAGGTCCTCGAATAAGCACTCTTATCGGCCATGAGGAATACATGACTGAGAGGGATACACTAACCAAGGGGGATAAGCATAGCTAATGATGATAAATATGAACGAACCTATGTGCACCTAAGTGCAAGCAAAGTTAACATAGAGTCTAACAAACAGTATATAGTTAGTTGTCCATGGGATGACAATGCATTGCCCTAGGCCGCCCCATTCACAACATGGTTGTCCAAGGTGCTGCGTTCTTACTATGCGATAGTAAGGGGAATAGTACTGTGTACACAAAAAATCAATGGCACCACCAAAGCAAACTAATATACATGAAATAGGCTTAATCATGGAGAATAAAAGTACAAAGCCCGAAAAAATGGTTAGAAGTAAAAAATAATGAAAACATAGAGCATCCTTGAACGCGACATTTTTAACACCACGACCTAAATGTGGCTCCCACAAAGACTGTGTTATACAATAGAACTAAAAACAACATGAAAAGAATGGAAAACCCAAGATCTAACTCCTAAAAGGCATAAAAAATACACTGATAGTAAATAACAAGCACATAAGACAATGGGCAAAAAGAGTCCCACTGTGATTGCCAAAAGATATAATTACAAAATTTAGTCCGAATGTACCATGGGTAAAAACCCAAAAGTAAAACCGTGATCACCACCAAAGTAGTTGCCATTATGATATGAAGGCTAACTGCAGAAAAATAGCAGAAAGAGGAGAAGAACCATTGACCTAAGAATGTGGCCTCCACTAGGGCCATGTTCCCAAGGTGGCTATAGAGATAGCCATGTTCAAGGACATGACGCGGTCTTCGCCCAAGCTGTGGTTAAGGTTGTGGTCTTCTCCTCTATTGTGTTCTTGCTTATAATTTTGGAGTCGTTTGTTCTTCCTTCCTTGCCTCCAATAGGCCAGAGGATGAGGGCCTCATATAGTTTGCTTATTATTTACCCACGAAAGGCACCGACACAAAGGAAAACTCTATTAGAAATGTGATACATGTAGGAATATGCACCCTTTTGAATGAATAAGCATGAAATATGAGGGGAACTTACAGAGGAGGGTTTTACACTCTTGTTTGGGCAAAGTGTAGGTGTGTTTGATGTGATGTGAGATAGATGAGAAGGAGATGGTGTCTAACATGCATGCTTGAAGAGAAATAATAAAAGAATGACTAAATAGAAAAGAGCCAAACAAAAAATCAGATTGTGATACATCTTGTCAAAGATGAAGTTTTGGACATGAGGAGCAACTTTTCAAAAGACCTCCCTCGCAGATGATGCCTCTAGGACTTTCAAAAGGGGCTACTACTTTAGATTGACTAGAGAGGGCGATAGAGAGAGAATGCCCAAGAGAGGTTCCTTCCTGGGTATCTGAAGGATGGGAAAGAAGAAATAGGAACCCACGAATCCCCAACCAATCATTAGTAGCCTCTCCCCTCGTTTGAAATCCTATTTGAAAGTTTTATAGGGAGAGAGTCCAATCTAGGTGCATGAAATAATCCTAGATTTCTCTAGGTTTTGAGGGTATTTATGGGATTTAAATGGACTTGGGAGGTTGCTAAGGATGATGATGAGTGATTTAGTTTTTACCTGACTTAAAAGACCCTTAAAATACCTCAAATAAATGAGTTTTTTTAGATTTTCCAAAGAAGACATGGATTGCATGGACTATACCATGTAGAAAGAGAATGCGACATATTGTGAAGCCATGTTAAGAACACAGTGTTGCAATATGCTATGTTTATGAATTTTTCATGAACTCAATTGTCTCATGACTTTTGACTTTTGGTCTAGGTTTGGGCTTGGATTTTGAGTTGAATGGGCTCACAATAGGTCAAATGAATGTTCAAAAGTGATGACCAATTCTTGGGACATCAACAATATGAACAAGAAGATGCATGGGTTCAACTTATGGGTCAAAAATGAGCGTCTACACAAGTTTGTGTTTCCTTTATGAAGTGTGGGCTATATATGTGCCTATGTTCCCATTGGTTAAGAGAAGGCATGTGTGCATGTTGCAAAAGGTGGTTATATTTTCCTTAGAGAAGGGAAGACCTACATGTGAGTTACACCAGGTGACTTTATTCCCCTCAGAGAATGGAAGACCTACATGATGGTATTCAACATATGGTTGCATTCCTCTTGTGTTAAGGGAAAATCTTAGTGTGGGTTGTGCACCATGTGGTTGTACTAGTGGCAATTGGCTGTTAGTCAAATCTTGTAGTAGATGTATAGGCTGAGTGGTTCAACTCTAAATTAGGATAAATCTTCTTATCTCCATTGTATGACTGTTTTATCTTGCATTTTATGTTCATTAATATTCTAACTCCATACGCTCATTCGGTGAAGACCCATTCACCTCCTTTTAGATCTTCATTGCTTGGGGAGATTGTTAGCGTGGTAGGCCTGGAAGGCTAAGTCAACATCTCTCATGAGTAACATTGCATGGCTTGAGTCCTGGAGGGGACAAGTCACAAGTTTGATAAGTCTAACCCGCTACCATTGGTAGCCAAATTAAAGGGAAAGATGGTTGTCCATATACACAGCTTGAGTTTTAATATAGTTGTAGGTATAATATTAGCATGATCCTCATAACTAGGAAGCCACATCATCTCCCATTTCATGATGATGTGCTCTTGATGGGGACAATATTGTGTAAGAGGGCATTACAACAAGGTTATTGAAAGGTCAACTATCGTCTTGTCATACTTGGTGCTGACTTAGCACTATCCATATACTGTTGCCCAGTTGGCAAGTCCAAAGGGGGGGGGGAGGGTGAATGGGTTACTTAAATGTATTTTTGAAAGTTAAAAATCAAACACTAAGACGTGATGGTTAGCATTAGTTTGCAGCAAAAACAAACACAAGCAAAGACACATATGCATAAGGTTTTGTCTTGGTTCGGCACTAAGATACACCTCAGTTCTATGTCCAGTCCCTAAGAACACTTGATTTCACTAACCGGGGTACAATCTCCTCAATGGACATACAACACCCAGCTCCCAGCTAGTATTCTCTTCTACACAAGGGGAACAACTCCCAGCTCCTAGCCGGTATTCCCTTCTACAAAAAGGGAACACTGAGTATAGTCCTTCAGTTGGACAAACCTCTCAGCACACCACTGGTCTTCCCTTCTACACAAGGAGAACAAGTATTGTACATCAAGTCTTCTCTTAACCGAATAGGCACTACTTGTATCTCAACGAGATATAAGGGTCCCTAGACCAAGCTCAATATGAAAAACGAAGAGGCTTGATCTGAGACAACGCCTAAGAGGATCAAAATATACAAGGGATGTAGTACCTTTGATTTTTAAAATCCAAATAAAATAAACATTTAATTAAATAAATGAGATAAATATATTTAATTAGAATAAAAGAAGAATAAATAGAATTTAAGAGAATTAAATTAAAGCCCATTAAGCTAAAATTAGTGATGAGTTTTAATAGTGGTCCTAACATAAATTGTTGGGCCTAATAAAGAGGACCCCATCATGGGATGGGGAATAATTATCCCAATTTCGGAAATAATTAATTAATAAATAGTAAGGGCTAAGATAAATACTAAATAACCCATGTTTACCTAAAATAAAGAGCCCTTATTCCATCCTAACCCTTTGGCCACGAGATTAGGCCTCTTCCTTACCCAATTAGATGGATAAATGCTAGAATTAATAGAGATAATTAGGGATTTTTGGAGTTTAAGAAAAAGGAGGACTCTTAGAATGGTTAGGACTCTATTAGCCATCAAAATACCCTAATTCTGCCCTATTAACCCTCATTTGCGTGCTAAGAGCCTTGGGAGACGAAGAGGAGGCGATTTGGACGAAGGAGCTTGGAGGAGAACAGCTGGGAGCTTGGCTTTTCTTCTTCCTTTCTTCATCTTCAACCCTAGTTTCTTGTCAACGTAAAAATGTAGACAATCTCTCAAGCTAAATTTGTGTAAAAATTACATTAGGTAGACTTCATGATCCCTTTCAAAGCCCTCTTGTTTCGCCCTTTTTCGTTCTGGCATGAGGGCGAATAAAAAGCCCAAATCACTGTTGGCATGTCTTGCCCGAACTTTCATGTTTTGCTTGTAACCTCGAATCTACTCATGCTCATGCTTTGATAAAATCACCATAAATATTGCTTGTAGTTAGGGTTCTAACGAGCCCAGTTTGCCCAAATTCCATTGAGCATGCCTTGCGAATTAAATCGTTTCCTAGACCTGTGCATGATTAGGTCAATGAAAAGTAACCTAGTCAAAACACGTTCTATACATGATTGATTTCTAATTGTTCGTTTCCAGTGATAGATCTCCATGTCTAGTTGTCGTTTAAAATTGGTTTCATGCTTTTTGGATCACTGTGCAATTTCTTATCGAATTTTTAAGTGCCCTGTATCATATAGACCCACCTGGAAAAAGGGCAAAACCCCTTTTCTGGGTTCGAGCCACCTTCTGGTGTTGCGACGGCCCGATCCGCCGCGACCTCAGAGGGGGTCGCGACACTAGGACCCGTCGCAATCTGAATGCGACAGGTCGACTGGTCGCGACCTGCCCTCCAGTTCACCCCAGCACCCGGTTCAACAGAATGCGACCGGATGTAACGTCGCGACCTGATTGCGGCCTTTAAGCCCGTCGCAACCTGATCCCTGAACGTGTCGATTAGCCCTGTTGCGACCTGAACGCGACAGAGGCCGACGTCGCGACCTCAGTAATGCGACCAGAACATAAGGTTTACAGATATAACCCTATTGTAGACACGCGAATTTTCCAACTGCGAGCAAATTTTCAAGTTGCGATGTAACGCCACAAATGACCCTTATTTTGCCTTAAAGAGTGTTTTCCCAATAGTTTTGGTTGTCGCCCACTTCTTTCTCGGTGCTTTCCCAAGGGGGTTAGGTCGCGGAAGCAAAATTCAATTAGCGTCCACTATAGTGGACGCGTTTCTTAGAACCGCCTTTTAAATCCCGTCCAGAATTCCCGCCACGATTCATAAACTGCCTTTTAATCGCGTCTAGGATCCCTGCCGCGATTCAGAGTCCGACAGCGGCCCGGAAAGTCTTCGCGCGCAGGCCCGTAATCATGACAAAATCCCTGAATCGCGTCCGTGTCAGACGACGCGATTCAGAGATGTCAAATCTGGGTGTCGCGTCAACAAATAGTGCGCAGGTGAGTCGGTATGCCAAGTCTTAATCGCGTCCGGGCCTCCCGCCGCGATTCAATTCGCGGCAGCATTCCCCGATGCGATTCATAGAGGCGGTGCAAGCGATCTCCGCGCCATCAAACCGACCTTCTTATTCGCGACGAGCCAAGTCGACGCGATTTACGTCTTTAATTGCAGTCGCTGTCCTGGACGCGATTTTGTCCCAGAACCTAAAAGTCAGCCAGTAGCCTTCTGTTGAAAGGGGGAGGCTCATTTGCTTCGGAGGAGAGGGTTTTAGAGAGAGAGTTTAGAGAGAGAGAGAGAGTTTTTAGAGAGAGAAAGAGAGAGATTTTAGAGAGAGGGAGCGGATTTCAAGCGGCGGAGCCCTACCATTTCGCGCTTCGACGTCGTCTGCTTCATCGTCATCCTCGTCTCCGTCTCTCGCGAGCTCTCCATCACCGCCATCGTCGTCTTCCTCCTCTCGTTTGCCCTCCACAGCGTCGTCACGCCGTCCGGCCTCTTCGGGGAAGCACCCCAGTTTTTCCTTCCTCCGAACCCCACGTGGTCCTTTCCATTTTCTTCATTCGGCCCCTACGTTGGCCTCTTTTACTTTTCACATTTGCATGCACACCCACACACCTACATAATTTAGGGGTTTAAAGACCACCCCAAAGGTGTGTTCTTCCCCTTTTTCATTTATGTTATTTTATTTGTCTAGATTCATTTACTGCACATTCCGGGCTAATCCCGTTGTCTCTTTTGTTGTCTTCTTGTGACAGGTACCCCGAGCTGAATCTTCTTTGCCGGCCGGCCGGTGGAAGGAGGAGGGTGAATCCACGCCCACATCCTGCGCTTCTACGGGTGAAAGGTACCCCCCTTTTCTCACCTGTTACATTCGGTACCCTCGCGTGCCTGGCGATCACGGTTTCTTTATTTTTGTCATTTAACGCCTCTTTTTATATACATCTACTTCATGTGGGCCCGTGTTTTCCACAACCCCCCTAAAAAGGGAGCGAGGAAAATCCCGCGTCTACACCTATCTTATGTCAATTTGACTCTGTTTAAGTGCTGACATGCTAGATAATAACTTGTTAATTAATAATGAGTATTAATTACATGAAAATTATTATTTTAAAAGCTATATGCACAACTATACTTGCTCTTCAATTTCTTACACTTGCACACACATAACGATCATGTTTGCCATTAAACCCTATTAAATTACGCAAAAATGTATCTGGTAATTTAGCGAAATAAATTACTCAATTTCCTATTTTAAATAATTACACTTGTCATTGTTTTATCGCGCACTTTACACACCGTCACCGTTTTCCCTCGGCCTTCGAACACTCGAGGCACGACGGACCAGTTTTTACACACTTTCTCTTGGCATGGACCACCTCTCCACCGGGAATACTCATGACTAGACCAGGGAATCCTTGTCAAGGCCTCCGTAAGTCTTCTTGGCTTTGGCGCACGTCCTTAGTCGACGAGCTAGTTGTACCCTAATACTCATTACACCCTTAGGGATCAGTACGATCCATGGCCTTAGTGTGTTCTCTCCTTATCTTGTGATCACGCCGGACCACCTGGCTCGTGTTCACGGCACGGCTAGTGGGCAGTTGTGACTTCTACCAGACTGTCGGTACCTGACCTGGTGCCGCGCAACTGTTACTATCAATGTTACGTTGTTTTACGATATTATCCCTATCTCGTCTACTATCTATATCCTCTCATCTATTCACGTTCTCTCTAACTCTCATCTATTTCGTCTACTACTCTCATCTTTTCTTGGTACTTTCTTGGCCATTCGTGTGATTGTCTAAGATAAAGAAAAGACTAATGCCAATGCAATAGGACTCGATATGGTCCTGGGAGGAGTGCCCGGAAAGTGCTAGTGCTCATGAGAGTTAAAATGATCAAGGATGTGTACGGCATGCATCCACTCCACTGCCATTATACTATCTAGATTAATCTATGACAATCAAAGTGCTATCAATACAAGTTCAAGCTAGTCAAGTGCTATACAAGTGCTATCGTTATGTGCTATTATCGTTACATGGCCATTCTATTAACGTTCTCGTTGTGCTATCTCCCTATACTAGTGCCATCGTTCTCTTGTTATCTTTACGTGCTATACATGACTAATCTCTCTAGATATCCTGCCTTACAAAACATTAACTATTTAAAGCATGCTTGTTCTCATGAGATATTAAGTCCTACTGGGCGTTATTCGCTCATCCTACGTGTTTATTTCATGTGTTCAGATGAGTCGGATGGATATGACCACACTCACGAGGATGGGACTGATGAGGACGTTGCTCAAGAGTGACCCGATCAGCTATCTTTGCATAGTAGTTAGTTAGTATAGTTATGAGATAGTGAGTCAGTTTGTCCTTATGTAATAGTTTGGTTTTCAATAAAGTACTCTGGGCCCTAGTTTTGGCTCTGATACGTTGATGTAATAGTTAGTGCATGAAGTTTGATGAGTTATTAGTGATTGTAATGGAGGTTGGTGGATTATTAATGAAATTGGAGTTTATTTGGTATTATTCCATTCCTGCAATGGTTTGTTATCTATTTCCCGCTCTGTACTATTTAATAACTGTAATTCTGCTCCGATATTCTGCATCGGGGTGTTACAAGGGATCACTCTCTTAGATGAACAACAAATTTCTCTCATGAATGAAGTGTTTAGAAAGAATGCAATGAGAGAGAGAGAGAGAGAGAGGTATGTTCAACTTTCTTTTCTTCGCATGAGTTGAAGGATGGCTAGCTTGCTCTTTCAAAGTTGTGTTGCCTATGTCACCATTATTTTTGTGTGAATCTTGGCCTTCTTCTTTTATAGACTCCTTTGGGAAGATATCCGTTGAGATGTCCGTTTGAATCTTCTTCTTCAGCTCATGCATGTTTCCAAGATGTTGGCTATGTCTAACAACTGCTTCGTAAGAGTACCGGATATCTGCGCTCATTTAATACATGAAGGGAGGTGTTAGGTAAGAAAGATCATACGTCAATCAACGCACATACCTCTTCCACATTTTCAGTTAACAGTCTCCTATTTTGGGTAGTTCCCTTTTTTTCTATCAAAAAAGAAGCATCTTTTTGCAACATGCACAAGGTAAGAACATATCTTATAGAATATAGCTTATATCTAAAAAGTATGGGCTACTGCATTTAAAATTTTTGAGGCTTTCAGATACGTGAAGATTTTCCACAAAAGTCGTATCTTGGAGGAAGACTAAAATTTGCATCGCGCGCCAAATAGAAATTTGAATAACACATTTCTTTTGTAAGGTTATAGTCAATCAGTGAAATTTAATTCAATAGAGAAAGCTATTAACCGTAGCCATGGACTAAATTATAGAGAAATAATGACTAAGTTAACAGATATTCTATTTATAAAACAGTTGGTCATAAATCGTTATAAAGAAGTCAAGTATTCATAAGTTAAAGGCATATGCATATATATTCACCAATCGATACAACATAAGCCTCGTTAGTCAGTAATCAGAACATCTATAATGTTAATCGAAATGAATCAGGCCACTTGTTCATCAATAAAAACAACAATAACACTAATCAGTATGGTGTTCACCAATCAGAACATAAATAATGTTAATATGTATGTTGTTCACCAATCGGAACATGATGTTCACCAATCGAAACATTAATAACATTAATCGATATGTAGTTCACCAATCGGAACGGTGTTCACTAATCAAAACACGACTGTCACCAATTAGAATGATGTTCATCAATCGGAAGGCTACTGAACTTTTGTTCAGTAATCAGAATAATTATAACACCAATCGATATAAACTAAAAGACGTAAACAGTAATCGATATATCGTACAAGCTTTGAGTCAGTAATCGATGTAAGTGTTTAGTAATCGATGAAGTATATCACTAATTGGAACAAGCGTTTCTTCTATAAATGGAATGAAACTTTTCTTTACTAATCGGTATAAGATTTCTTTACTAATCGATATAAAGTTTCTTCGATAATCGATATAAACTTCCTTTTACTCTCTAATCAGTAGAAGCCTTCTTCAGTAATCGATGGGTACTTAAGCAGTAATCGATATAAACTCTTATTCTCTAATCAGAAGAATACTTAAACATCAATCGATAGAAATTTCTTGTTCATGAATCAATGCACAATTTGTTCAGGAATCGATAGAAAATTTTAACATCAATCGGTATGAATCTTGTTCTATAATCGATATGGACTTACAAAATTATTATAAAGTACTTGAGAATGAGTTTTGAAGTACTTACACTAATAATCCTTAGAGTGATTATTTTACATTTATTTCTTGTTGACAGACTTAATGAAAAGTATATGTTAATCACATAAAATCAGAGTTTTTGTTATCACCAAAATTCATATAGAAAGGAGACAAAGAAGTCAACATATACTTCACCTACATGAGCATGCTAGTGGACATCTACCTCTATGGCTGCATCTTAAGGGGGCTCCTCACCATGGTGTTCTTCAAAACCTTGATCAAGGTACTGACACTGTCATCGCTGCCTAGTACCTAAACATATGCTTGTTTGAGAGGCTCATCCTTAGTCATCACCTTGACGTAGAGAAATCAAATGCATATAGAATTGTGTGTGTGTGTGTGACTTCCATTGAACTGGAGGGGGAGATTCCCCCTAGCATCCCCCCACCTGATGCTCTCTCTCTCTCTCTCTCTCTCACACACACACACACACACACACACACACACACAGACACACACACACACACACACACACAGACACACACACACACACACAGACACACACACACACAGAAAAATGCATATAGAATTGTGTGTGTGTGTGACTTCCATTGAACTGGAGGGGGAGATTCCCCCTAGCATCCCCCCACCTGATGCTCTCTCTCTCTCTCTCTCTCTCTCTCTCTCTCTCTCCTCTCTCTCTCTCTCTCTCTCACAAACACACAACACACACACACACACACACACACAATTAAAATGCTGCTCCCCAACACCTCTCCTCCTTCTGACTTTGAGTTCTTTGAGTTTTCGATGGGAGCCACAACATAATGGTGGCCAACGAATTCTTTTCTTAGGGCCGCTCCCCAACACCTCTCCTCCTTCTGACTTTGAGTTCTTTGAGTTTTCGATGGGGAGCCACAACATAATGGTGGCCAACGAATTCTTTTCTTAGGGCCGGCTATAGCTACTTAGGGAGCATTGAGCTACCGTCCCATAGACACAACAGATGACAATGATGGCACTCTGCGATGAGCTCCTTGCTTGTGAGGGGAATGGTGGACTCACCTTCTTACCACCATTGTCATTTGGTTGATGATCAAGATGCCCCTTAAGTGGAAGATCCTGATGGGTTTGAGGAAGGGAATCTTCTAGGATAAGAAGCACATCTCCCCACTCGACAAGGCCAAGCCACCGCCCTCCTCGGCGATGCCTGGTGGCTATGATGCAACTCGATGCCATGCCCAAACTTCGTCCCATGGTCAGGGAGAGTGAAAGGAACATGCACTCCAATGAGGCCTCCAGCATCCTGGACTTCTCAGACTTTCTTCTCTCCATCATCAGAAGCTGAATGGTGGTGTGCGCAAATGCGGAGGGGGGCATCCACCAACAGATCAAGGCTATCGAGGCCGATGGGGCGTCGATCTCCACATGCTACGCTTGTTTCTGAAGGTGGAAGAGGGATGGAGATGGTTTAAACAAGGTTGAAGGAGATGATATAGAAGGGTAATTTCATCCTTAAAAAAACTAACATTAAGACCACATAATATTGTACTTGTAGATCCCTTTTTGATAGCAACTAATTCTAGGTTTTTTTTTTGAATGATAGTAGATTATAGGGGGTTGTTTTGAAATATAAAGATTCTAAGGGTTATTTGAAATATTGATAGATTTTAGGAGGTGATTTATAGAAAATCTCTCTCTCTCTCCTCTCTCTCTCTCTATAATATATATAGATATATATATATATATATAAATTATATATATATATAATATATATATATACCCCCCTCTGAGAAATGTTGGGGTGCGGCGGTGCGGCCCCCCCGCACCTCAGCGGACACCGTTGGATCGCCATCCAACAGCGTCCAAAAAAAAATTTGCGTTGTGCGTGCCGCCGTTGAGATCTAAAAGTGTTCTACCCCTGGATGTCACCGCTGCACCCAACTAGGGGTATAAACGAGCCGATACGTTCGATAAGTAGCCTCGTTTATTAGATAAACGAGTCGAGTTTGAACAAAAAAAAGAAGCTCGGTTCATAAACGAGCCGAGTTTGAACACATGTGAGCTCGGCTCGATTATACTCGCGAACAACTCGTTTAAGTACTCGTTAAGAACTTGATTAAATATTCGTTAAGAGTTCGTCTAAATACACGTTAAGAGTTTGTTTAAATAGAAGTATGTATATAAATATTTTAATCAAATAATATAAATAGGGTGTATACACTATACACTACACAAAATTTAATACTCTAGATTTTTTATAGAACTATTATTAAAATATAGAACATTTATCAACATTTAAAGTAAAGACTAAATAATAGGGGTATATACATAATCATACAAATAAGGTATATATATAAAGCTTGATTTTAATCAAATAACAAAAAGAGTATATACAAAATAGACTTTGTCAGGGTCCCTTGGCCCACATGGTCATCTTCTTCATCGAATCATCGCGATGGCCCCTGCGTTGGCTGGCGGAACCCAGTCCGGTACGGCCAAGGGGCACTGTCGTCGGCAACCGGAGCCTCCGGCGATCACGGCGGACCCTCCATCGGCGTTGAACGGAACTTCCAATGGTGATGGGAACATTTGCGACCACGGCGGACCCCTGTGTTTTTTTTTCCTGCGGCCAAGCCCAGTCCAGTGATGCCATGGGGCGCCGCCGTCAGCCATCGGAGTCCCTGGCAACCATGGCGGACCCTTCGCCAGTGCCGGACGAATCTTCCGGCGATGGCAGCGGCGGGTAGCACCATCACCCCCTCTAGCGTGGCGGTTTCCCAACCCGGCGAAGTCTCATCCTTCCGGCGGCTTGCAGACCCGCCCAGACCATCCGGACACTAACCTGGTGATCCTGGCGGTGTGGGACGCCCACCGAGGTCCCCGCGGTGGGGCTCCGGCCACCCCACTCCCTGTACGACGCCTCTCACCCTACTCCGCCCCCTCCACCTGCCGACCCCTCTCCCATGCTTTTTCCATCCCATAGTCCCATATCGGACACAGGATTTTTGGGAGGGATTTAGCCTTTATAAAAAAGATTCCCAGGTTCCCTTTGAGAACAAGGTTCTTTCTCAGTCCGTAAAGACCGTGCGAATGAGTTTTTTTAATGAAACGAGCCGAGTTCAAACTCTGGTGACTTTCATAAGTTTTTAAAATTTATTAAGTATCAAAATAAAATTTTAACCTATTTAATGGGGTCGAGTCTGAGCTCGACTTGTTAAATACTCGAGTTTGAGCTCGTTTAGTTAAACGAGTTATAAACGAGTCGAGCTCGAACAGGAAAAATGTGTAACGAGCCGAGCTCGAACATGGATCTGAGGTACTCGGCGAGTTTCGAGCCGAGTTCGAGCTCCATAAAAAATGATCGAGTCGAGTTCGAGCAAAGTGATACTCGGCTCGACTCGGATCGTTTACACCCCTCCAACTTTTCCCTCTCTCTCTCTCTCTCCCTCTCTATCTATCTATCTACTATATAATATATATATATATATATATAATATATATATTATATATATATATATATATATATAATATATATATATATATATATATATATATAATATATGCGCTTTCTCTCTTGAGTTGAGATGGCCGGATCACGCAAGGGGGAGATCACGCAAGGGGGAGATGCCCCTGTCGGTCTCTCTCTTTCTCTTTGAACACCTTTAATATATATATATATATATATATATTATATATAATATATATATTATATATATATATATATATATATATATATACATTATATATAATGCGCTTCTCTCTTGAGTTGAGATGGCCGAATCACGCAAGGGGGAGATCCCCCTGTCCGGTCTCTCTCTTCTCTTTGAAACCCCCCCCCCCCCCCCCCCCCCCTCTGTCGCCATTTGGAGTATGAGCATTTTGGTTTTTTATTCCTTTCTTAACATTTCTGTTTGCATGGTGGCAAAATACTCCTTGAATTCGGAGTGCATGTTAACTCAAGGGACATAGCTGATTAATTTTTATAAATATAGGGATATAGGGTATAATATTAAGATTTCAAGTGTAAATATTTTAGGGGTATATATGTTAATTTTATCAGGCTGTTTCTTTTACTCCTATCATAATAAAACACGAATTGAAAAGAGATCAAAAATGTTATAATTGCACTACTAATGCCATGTTTTCGGCAATTCAAAAGTAAAAGATTTACATATAATACGATATATTCTTAAACTATACACAACATCTCTTGCTTTACTTCAAAGTGGGCAAAAAGCCTTTGTCGTCTTCCACCACAAGCATTCCCATGTTAATAGGTTATATTATGACACCGCTTCCAATGCACTTTACAGTCTGAGAAATAGTCATTATAAATTTTTTCTTATGATAAAGATTACATAGATAAGAAAAGTAATTTCATTAGTTAAGAGAGTCCAGACCCTGGTACTTTCTTTTAACTAATAAAATTATTTTGGATCCACATTAATTTATTGTACGTATGATCTTACATATAAATAATTTTTCCTTTGGTTTTCTTCTCCTTCTGATTGCAGTCTGAGTCACCAACGTTAGGATCCGTTTGGTTGCTTGTAAAATAATTCATAGGAAAAACTTTTTCCAAGGATTAACTTTTACATGAAAATAAAAATCACAATTATCCATTTGTTGTTAGGTAAACATAAAATATATGGAGGGGTATGAGATCTTATGATCCACACAAATAAAGGAGATCATACTTCTTGTGTACTAACACTATTTATCAATTTTTATTTTATTTTATTTTTTATTTTTAAAAATTAAAAATTAAATAACTAATGAAAAATATGTAACTTTGACAAAGACAATTTAAAATAGGAGAATAAAATACAAACACAATTTGAATGAATAGTATTCTATAATATTTTAATAAAAAATATAAATTAAATTAACTAATAAAAAATTAATAAACTTGACAAAAACTACTTAAAAGAGTGGACACAAATA
Source organism: Colocasia esculenta (assembly GCA_014218235.1). Classification (NCBI taxonomy): domain Eukaryota; kingdom Viridiplantae; phylum Streptophyta; class Magnoliopsida; order Alismatales; family Araceae; genus Colocasia; species Colocasia esculenta. Next base: position 147,317,346 of record CM024761.1, read on the forward strand.
AAATTGTAACTTACATGAATAGTACTAAACTTGTTCATGTAGAAACACTTAAAAATTGCAGCGGTGGCGGTTAGGAAAATGGCATCTGCGATTTTCCTGCAGATGCCAAAATCTAGATTTTTTGTGATTTAATTTTTCAAATTTTAGTTTTCAATGATATAAAAAATTAAATTTTTTTTAAAAACTACTTCCTCACCCGACTTTTCCCTGCAAATGCTGCACACCCCAAAAATATCTCTTCACAGTTTCACATTAATTTGTCCTCCTGTTATTCTTATTCTCTCTTGCCAAATCGTCTACTACATATTTCATAGAATTTTGTAATTTTTTTAGCTTTACCATAGAACTCCAAACTCTAGTGAGATAACTAAACTTTAAGAAGAATAAAATAAGTTATCAAACGTGAACGGTTATCGTAGTTTTCTTATCCCGAAACAATCTTCCTCTTATTCCAACATATAAAGTAAGGATAAATGCCTAGTGGGACTTTGTTCGTCCAGTGGTTAAGTCATTGAACTATCCAACCCCCCCCCCCCCCCCCCCCCCCCCCCCCCCCAAAAAAAAAAAAAATTGTCAACTGCAATATTAACCAAGCCAAAAAAAAAAAAAAAAGTGTCAATCCTTCGTAACCATCACTTCCCGGAGTGCACATATTAGAAAAAAATTATTTCGTTCCACTATGCCTTCAGCGCAATTATATATCTATCTACTGACATTTTCCTACATGTTGGTATCTGGGTCATATGAGGTGAAAGAACGCAGAAGGGAAAAAAAAATGTTCAAATAAATTTTTTAATCACTTAGTTACATGAATTATATTTATTACTGAACCGAACCCATTTTTAATACTCAAGAAAACATACTGATACTTCAAGTTTAGTCAACTCAAGCGCTCATTGTGGTTTTCTCTGACAACCGTTGTATTTTTTTATCAATTTTTTTTCTTAAATTTAAAAAAAAGAAGGACGGATATATAGACATGATTAATAAGTAATTTTTTTATTTTAAGAAAGAAATATTATCTCATATAAATCTCTCCAAAAAAGTAATATGAAAATTAAAAAAAAAACACATGCACAGCTCTCTCACCCCCGTTGCGCTGCCCCCTCCTCCTCATCTCCGCCTGGAAGGGCCCACCTGTGTCGCGCCCTCCTCCCCCCCTCACGTCGTGCCCTCCTCCTCCCCCCTGCCACACCCCCCCCCCCTCCAAACAAATTTTACATTATTTTAAAAAATGGACACTTTCTACCAAACAAATAATACTGTTTTTTATTTTAAAATTTTATTCAAAAATGGACACATCATTATTTTCTAGGTAAAAATATTTTTTAAAAAAATTTACTCCCAAACACCCTATAAGACAACTAAAGTTCCTGGGTGGGTTATTTGTGTAATATTATCGTTGTGACTGGGTCCTATTGTTGGGTCCTTTGTGTAATAGTAATTGGGTCCGATCCATTAACTTGTCTGGGTTCCGCTGTATAATACAATACTTGTGACGGGCCCAATCCATTCACATCTCTGGCTCCTTCGTGTAATACGACTAAGGGTAAAGAGCAGTTTTAGATTGGCCCTGTTGATTCATGTATGCATGATAGATTAATAGCTGAAATAGGTTGATTTGGCCACTGGCAGATCCATATATAACGTTACAAACAATATAAAATAATCAAACTCATTTTATAAAATGGAAATATACTGTTTTGGAAGAAGAAATAGGTGATATGGACTAGCTAGCTAGATATATATAGCTGCTTAGAAAGAAATAGTCTGTGTATTTGGAAGGACAAAATATTTTAGAAATGACATATAACTATTATGAGTAAAATACGATATTTGGAGGAACATAAATATGCATATTAAGAAAGAAGGCTGTATTATTTCAAATTGGTATGTCTCATTTCTAAGATGTTTCTTCTTACGAAGCGTGTATATTTATTTCCATCTGAATATGTCTATGTCACTCCAAACACCTTTTCTCATTTGGAGCAAGTAAAGTTTGCTCCTTCCAGTCAAACTTTTAAGCATATCTATTTCCAGCCAAATATTCACACTTTTCCAACAATCATATGTTATTCTTAACATTTTGTTCTCTTTCCAAATAAGTATATTCCGTTCCCACGAAATGAATCTAGAAGTTTTCTTTTAAACAAAAATCTATTTGACATAAGTAAATCTATTTGTTTTTGCTCACTACTTAATATGAAATGATCTTTATAAATAAGAAAAATATTTAATGTTCAGTCGAATAAGTACTCAGTGAAACCATCCACTCTTATATTTGGAGAGTTCCGCTAACATGTTGATAGTGGACTTACATTAATTTGTGAGAGTAGATATTACTCGACTAAATATTTTAGTTGAATATTAAATATTTTTTTAAAAAAATACTTCATCTGAATCCAACTTATTCAAGAGGGTCGTGCAAAAGAAAACCTCACCCAACACAGCCCGAGTACCCTGAAATGAAAGGATTTACTGATTCCTAACATTTGACTAAGGGTGTCAATTGGGCCGGGCCGGCCCGGAGGCTCGGAAGTCCGGCCCGATTTTAACCGGGCTTGGGCCGGAAAAACGAGCCCGCTAAAAGTTTTTGGCCCGGCCCGGCCCGGAAAAAAATAGGGCCGGGTTTGGGCTTTGTGAGGTCTGGCCCGGCCAGCCCGGTCTGTCCGAAAAATATAAATATAATTTGTGTTAAATATAAAATTTATATTTAAAAGAGAATTATATTTATTTTTTCCACAATAAATCTACTCCAAATATAATCTTTTATAATTAAAGCTATGCACCCAATTTTTCTTAAAAAAATTTTAAACATTTCTGATACATAACAAAACCGTCCAAAATTTTCTAAAAAATGATGGCAAAATGAGTTAGAGTAGATATATTATATATTATATAAATAAAAATAATATTTTCAAGTCGGGCCGGGGGTTTTCGGGCTTTTCCGAGCCTGGGCCGGGCCCGAGCCGACTTTTAAAAACTGGGTCTGGACGGGTACGGGCCGACTTTAGAAAACTGAGTCTGGGCCGGGTCTAGCAAGGCCTGGTCTAAGCCCGGCCCATTGACACCTTTAATTTGAACACTGAAAGGGATTTTGTGCACACTCGGGCCGGCCGCCCTGGGCACAGCCGTTTGGATGTGGAGAGCAACTGGGCCAGGGCGTGGGAAAATATTCGCTTTAAAAACCAGATAGATTTCAAGACGTCGACATCACCCACCAAATAAATTAAGAATAAAATTATAAGAGGCATAACAAAGGTGCTATACATTTAATGATGGTTCAACTTGGCTCTAAACGAGGGTCCGAGAACAAGCACATTGGAACTGGGTTCGAAGGATGAGGGTGTTCTGCTCAAGAGGTGGTGGGAATGGGGAGATCATAATACCACATTAACGATGGCGGACGACCACCTCGTCGAGAAATGCACGTCTCATTCAACTCGAAGCAATTGATCAAGTCTTCACCTCCCACCTCTTTTTTTTTTTCTTAAAAATACTTATTACAAGATGTGTTTAGTAAATTACTGTGAAGTATTTTTCACACAATTTTATTAATTAAGAAAAAGAAAGAAGAGGCCGGTTACATATATACCAAATTAAGAAGGTGTTGCATTATTTTTCATTGAAGTAAATAGATTACGTTCTCTTTATGTCTTTTAAGACTACTCAATAGATGAGATGGCATAAAGAATGTTCACATCTTGAAGTTTTGGGTGAAATACGGTATCGTTCTAATTCTCCAGCATGGAAGGATTTTTATCTCTTTCCATCCTAATTTTGTTGTGTATATCCCTACGTCAATAGCGTTTAATATACTTATTGAATGTTTATATAAATTTTCCTTATGAATCATAACTTATAAAATAAGACATATTTTTATGATATAATATATTTAATATCTTGTCTATTTTTGACATGGGATATTTAATATCTTGTCACCTCATATGAATTAGCTACATAAAAATTATGTAAGTCACATCAATCTTCTTACACACTTACGCAAGAAATGTGTATGTATATATGGCATGGGAGGAGAATGTGCTCATCACCCATTTCTCTCCTGGTTAACCACTTAATCCTTCCTTATTCTTGGAAGGATTTCCTGAAAATGTTATCATAAAGAAAAGGTACAACCTTGCCCACCTTTTTGCAACCTCTTCTCAATAAAAAGAGGCTTATGCCCCATCGTTAAGGGCATCAAGTTTAATTGTAACTTAGTAGGAAATTAGTCATTTGATTTTGGGTTATCTCTTATCCTTATTGTAACTCCACCCATTGTGTCGCTTACAAGTTTTCCATAATTGTATCTCTTACATCACTTGTATATAAAACAAATTTCCTTATGGATTCCTTCCTGATGTTCAATTAAATTATAATGTTTCACATGTATATATGTTCAAGGCACAAACAATCCCTTTTCCTTCTTTTTCTTTCTTTTCCTATATGGAAAGTCTTATTCCATCTGTCATACTTGTCACTCTATAAAAGTTCCTCCTGTGTTGCAGGGCACTCCTACATGTACTCATCTCAACATGCAACAGTCGAGACAAGAAACTATTTTACAGAAAAAAAAAATAGCTTGAAAATTAGGAATAAACACTTTTGCGCATAGATTAAGTTGGCCAACATCAGAGTGCACATATGACTACTAAGCATCATTACGCATGTTGGGTTGCTTCCTCGAACCGGCTAAAATAAAAGAGCTAGACCATGCATGCATTGAGATATGGCGTCCGTATATAATTGGGGGATAACTAGTGATTTGCACATGGCCTTCTCTTTTAAAAGCCATGAGTAATCATGACCTTTGCCCATGGGAGCAAGATGCAAGTTTCTTTCATAATTGGGCATAGAAAATTCACTACTTCCAAATTGATGTCAGCAAATGGGAAGTGGAAGGCATTTAGAATGAATCAACTAGCTCTTAAGTAATGAATTAAAGGTATCAAGGAAAAGGCATACGATAATGATCAATGATGAGTACTTCATGCAGGGCACTAACGAAGGAAAGCAACTAGATATAGACACTGACTTTTACAGCTGAGAAAGAACGCATAAGATTTGCTAAAGCACAAAGTTTATTTTGCTTTTTAGCTTCCTATATATCTCTGCAATATAACACCCTGAAAGGAGAAAAAATAAACATGCAAGTACAAAGACAGTAATCATCATATCTCCCAGACAATACATACTCAAACCTTTGCGTCCATGTCATAGACTTTTATCCTCCAATTAATGTCTTGTTGACCGCGTATCTTTATGAACTGTGCTCCAACCCTCTGCAATTGTCCTGATGTTCACATCGTGCTCCTTCAATATGGAAGCCATCGGTACCCCACAACTAATCACATTACTCACATTACCCCCGACCATGCTCCCGGGAAATAACATCTTTCTCCCTGGCGCATTCTAACGAACAGAGAACGTCATGCTCACCGCACAAATGTCCAGTCCCAACTAGCTATTCGGGTAACTTGTCGTGAGCATTCCATCGAACACTACGTGCTTGGCGCGAACTATATGGATGTGCTGCGAAGACGTTGGCCGCCTGCTCCATAAAACATGGAGGTTGGTGCCCCCAGTGGTGTGAGGGGCTCACCTGCCGGCTCCTGGGGCTGCAACAGCAGATGGGTATCTTAGTTTGGGCGAACTTCTTGTACATGGAGTCGTCTGTTCAGGAACCTTCATGTCGTCACGACCTTCATAAGTTTTCTTGTAATAATTCCAAGAAACATGTTTATTATAAAATTAATTTTGTAATAAAATTTATTTGGATTGCAAAAAAATAATTTCATTAATGTGTTTCGATAGTTGCTCCAGAAAAGATCACAACGAGAGTCTAACTAGATACGTCAGAACTGATGTTTTTCATTCTCTCAACTCTCATTATATATTAATAGTCTAATAATTTATTGAGCCACTTAACTGGGGATTAAAAAATTGAAGAATTATCAATCAATTCTTATTTTTTGAGAATTTATTTTTAGTTTTCTGACTTACATATTTATAGTTATAGAGATAATATGTAACGACATAATTTTTTAAAAGATTTACATAGTTGTCAGAGACCTAAAAATAAGTTTTCAAAAAATAAAAATTAATTGATAATTCTCCCTAAAAATTAAAAAAAAAAAAAAAAAAAACTCTAACACTGCAGCCATTTCCTACTCCGCCATATGGTTAAAAAATGTACATATCTAAGTGGACTCTCTTTGGGAGAGTTTGATAACCGGAGAGGGTGATTTATCCCCATTTATCTCGGACCAGTTTATAACCTAGTTAATGTAACTCCGGATGATAAAAGCTAATTAAGATAAAGAGATGTTAAGTGGGGAGATAGATATATTCTATGGAGGGAGGTAAAATTAGTTATCCCTACGAATAACTTGTTAAATGTTGTAGTTTCCTCTAAGAAATAGTGTATTTTTATACACGTATAAATGATAACAAATTAAAGATAATATGGTGACAACTCTATACATTTTATCACAATCATCACATTAAATAATATTTAACCATATGATACCTACTCTTTGACAGATGAGAGACACATGTACCTATTGAATGGCGAAGGTCCCTCTCTTGCATGCCGATAAAAGGTGGTGGGTTCTCCATCTTCCCACAACATAAAATTCTAATACCAAAAAGAGATGAGAGAAAAAGAGAAAATCTTTGTACCATCTTTCTCTTTCTTATCTTCTAGCGTTGCCCCTCTACACAGGTCTTCCGCTGCTCTTTTCTCTTCGTATTAGTGGGGCATCGTCCAACTACAAGGAGGGACGTTGTCGGTGTCTCATCAAGCTTGTCATCCTCGGTGATGGCACTATGTAAGTCTCTCATCCTCTGGTGACATATTCCACCTTGTGTGGATATAAATTTATCAATGGGTATTAGAGCTCATTGTCGGGGTTTTAAGGTTTTCTGCTCGTGATCGAGACTTCATCCGCACATCATGTTTGTGAGTGCGTCTTCCGAGTACACGTCTGCTGCGCTTGTGTGATGCAGCCGTTCTTCTCTGGAGTGGTTGATATATAGTCAAGACTTGCTGCTCTCTTCACTTTGGGTATGTTTTGGTTCATCCGAGCATATCATGTGCCTCTAGTTTGGAGATCGTTGGTTGTAAGTTGGTGTTCTATTGTGTTAATCCACTTGTTCTATTTCCTATTGTCTTTAACTTGAGTTATGGGAGTCGGTATGGGTAATTTGTGGCCACCTTACCTGTCTGCGTACAGGGGATGGGCGGATGTACCTACTATGGCTGTTTTCTCTGTACTTCTCTTGGTAATATAAATACTCTCACTTGTCAAAAAAAAGGCTCTTTGTTGACAAATTCCATGCATATATATTGAGTTAGCACTAGTGGCATCCTTATTGGAGTCTATGTAGTGTACGTAGCACTGTTTGTCTATATGAATATTAATTGTTATCAATCCATGACAGTTAGGTATATTGTCCAATCCTATCATCCTTTTGGCCACTAGATTTACAAGTTTTAATAATTGCATGGTGTTTGCCTACGGCCAGGGAATGTAATAGACCATTTTCTTGAAGCTTACGTGCTTTGCAATAGATTTGCTTTTAGCCCACCATGCATATGCTGAAATAATAATAATAAAAGAAGGAACCCTTGTGACCCTCATTTAATTTTATTAGTTTGCATTGATTTTCTAGATCTAACATGACTAATAAAGTTGTCTGATATATTTAATTAACGGAAAATACTTAATATCCGGACGTCCGAGTTGGCGCTGCCGCATTGGACCCTGTTGCGTGCGTAGATCCCGCGCCCAGCCGGATGCCCGAATGTGCAGTATATCTCTTAATTAATTGGTAGGTGGAAACCAAGGATGCCATTTATACACGTCATTAATACATATTCAAAAACAAAGATTATTCATGGTGTTCTTGTTATTGGAACTAATAAATAAATCTCCAACTTCAAGATAGATGCGATAAACCCACCAAGTTCTGGGTTTTCAGTCTATTAATAATTGTCTTAACATTTATGCCCAACTAGGCCCATTAACATTTAGACTCCCAACTATGCATGTATTTGAGTTGTTCATTATGGGCTCTTATTGTGGGCTTATTCAGATTGCATAAAGTCATAAAGAAATTTCTTTTAGCTTCATATCCATAATTAAAATTATTAAACATTCACTCCCATTAAGTTAGACCGTTTAAATTCTTATTTTCTAGACCATCTAACTTATAAAGGACAGAATTGCATTCTTTAGGCCCATTAAATCTGTTTTGGGCATTTTCACGATATCTTTGTGTTATATGTGTATGCATATCATGAATCAGTGGCCTTATATGAATATGACTGGGTGTTCAATGGTCACAAGAGAGACAGCTATGGTTCATACTTTATTGTGATAAACAGGGTCACATCATGGCATAAGGATGTTCCTATTAAAAAGAAGACGTTTTCTTTTCATTAAAAGTCCAATAGAGTCTGTAATTTATTTGTAGAATCTTGCAGTAGGTTAGGATCTATTGAAGTCCGTAATATAATAAAGTTTTGTATTATTTTAAGGACTGTAAATGTTTGAGGACTTTATTGGTTAAATTATAGTTGTAGTAACTGTGAAATCTGGTGACCAATCACTCCTTTGATAAAGCATGATCATTCATTTATTTGTTGCTAATATGCAAATAACTGATACCTGGTATGATGGTTACTTTATGCATATTAGAATTTTGATCATATATATATATATAATATATATAGTGAATGGTTGTGAATAATCACTTACTTCATGTAGAACATGCCAAAGTGGTCACATGTCTTAGGTATATTATTTTCATCATATAGTGATCAAAGTATTGCAACTTATGTTTTACATAAAGGCAACTCTCAAAGGAGGGTTAATATGATAATAAACTTAAGTTGGAATGACATAGTTGAATCCATGCAGAACTAAATATCTTGGATCACTTATTGCCCAAAGGCTTTAGAATCCTTGAATCTGGTTAGCCAAATTGCTAGTCTTATAGATGGTTCATGCCATCATATTGGGTGTTAACTTAATATCGGTGTAAGCTCAATCCCAAATGAGCGGTTTACAATGTTACGTAACTTAGTTGCCCACTCAGACTTGTTAAAATCTTACAATTTTTTGGACCCCTTGAAATGCTATAGCATGACTTGGAAACATTAGGTGAATGCATGTACTTTTATCTGTTGATGTGGCTATTTATAAATTACATAATATAGTTTTATCTTAATGTAGGCATTGTTCCTACAACGTTGACAAAGAACTCCAACATCCCCATCATGAATGGATCTAACTTCATGTAATGGAAGTAATAAGTGATGATTAACCTAGGCTGGATGGATCTTGATATTGTTTTCCTAGAGGATAAACATGTACCTTTTACAAAGAAGAGCACTCAAAGCCAAAGGGTCAAATATGGAAAATATGAGCATTCTAATTGGAAAAGTCTTTTGCTTTGAAAGTGCATGTCAGAAGAAATAATAGAGCTTCTATGCCTAAATGTGAGGCTACCCGTGAATGTTTGAACCATATTGAGGAGCAATTTACTAGCTGTAACAAAGTCTTTTGCTAGTACATTAATAGCCAATCTCTCATCAATGTGGTATACAAGTTTTAGATGATGTACGAACACATCGTGGAAATGAGGGATCTCATTGCTCAACTTAATGCACTAGACGTGACCATTTCATACTCTTTTTGGTTCACTTCATACTAAAACTCTCTCTTACCAATATAATAATTTCAAGTTTCCTATAACAGACATAAGTAAATTGGTCAATCAATAAATTGTTGACCATGTGTGTATAGTAAGAAAGTAGCATTAAGTAAAAGAAAATAGAAAATGTGCATTGGTGACTCAAGAAAATAATTCCTTAAAACCTAAAAGTCATTCTTTCAAAAAGAAGGAAGGTTCTTTTAAGAACCATGCGGATAAGGGGGCAACCAATAAGGTGAATGTTGGCAAGCCTCGGCTAAGATGCTTCTTCTGTAAGAAGAAAGAACATATTAAGAAGGAATGTTTGAAATTTAAGACATGGTTGGCTAAGAAATGTCAATTTTGTAATCTTGTATGTGAGGTTCTTCATTTAATAATAATTTCTCATCATACTTGGTGTATGTCATTCTAAGAAATGAACATGGGAACAAAGTTGTCAGTTGTTGCAGGTGTAGGTGTCTTATCCTGCAACTCCTCAAAAGAAAACTATCAAAGAGATTCACTCCCACTAACTCCACCATCTTCTATAAATCTTATTTTATCTGACTCCACTATGATGGGCACATGTGATAGACAATAGAATCTAAACCCCTTTTATTTCTTTGGATAACCAATGAAGAGTTCACTGAATGTTCTGAAATCAAAGGCATTTTCATGTGGGTTATATAATATGGCCTCAACTGGACATCCCATGTACGTATATAACTCACAGAAGGTTTCCTACCATAACGTAACTCATAAAGAGTTTTAGGAGTAGCCTTCATAGAAACTTTGTTCAAAATGTGTGCAGTTGTCTTCATGGCCTCTCCACACAATGATAAGAGAAGAGTCGAATGACTAAGCATTGTCCTGTCTATTTATTTAAGCATTTGGTTCTTTCTTTTCAGCAACTTCATTTTGGTATGGACAACTAGGCATAGTGCACTAAGTCACAATGTCTTCCTCTCTAGGAAACCTAGCTAATGGTTTTGACCTTTAGCCTATCTCAGTACACCTCCCATAGTATTCGTCATCTCTATTTGACCTGACTACTTTGATAACCTTTATATTTGTCTCTCTACTTCCTTCTTGAAATCATTGAAGGCACTAAAACATCTCCCTTTTCAATAAGTAAGTAGAGATACATATATCTGGAACAGTCATCTATAAAGGTAACAAAATACTTTTATCCAATTAGACAGAGTGAAAATGGACCACAAATGTCAGTGTTAACAATCTCTATGTTCCTAAACTTCTAGTGGCATCCTTATTTGGCGAGTGTGTAAGTTTTCCTTTAATGCAATCCACATATGTATCAAAGTCAATGAAATCTAAAAAGTGTAAAACACGCTCCCCCACTAACTTCTTTAGCCTCTTTCTGGAGATATGACCCAATCTCCTATGCCACAACATTGATGAGTTTTCATTTATTCTACCATGTTTATTGCCAATTGTATTATGCAAGGAATAATAGTATTGTTCAACCACATGATCAAGACACATTATATATAAACCATCAACCAATAAATCAGTACCAATTACAATTGAATCCTTGATAATCCTAAGAGAAGAGTTTCCAAAAGTGAAAGTAACCTCTCATATCAAATTTTGATACTAAAATTAAATTTCTAGAAAACGATGGAACATAAAATAAGTCCTCCAACTCAAGAACAAATTTAGATGCTAAAGTAAGACTATAAGTCCTTATAGCCTTCACTTGTGAACGTGTCTTATTCTCCGAAATGATGCTTTGCTCACCTAATGTGGAGGCCTTTGGAACAAGAACCCTTGCATGGATTTGGCAATATAAGCAATAGAACTAAAATCAACCCACCAAGTACTTTCAAGAACATCTATCAAATGAGATTGATGACAAACATATGATGAGAGATTACCTACCTTTCTTTTCCATCCATGCTTTTTACTTTACCAATCCTTCTTTAGATGTCCAACTTGACGGCAGAAGAAGCATTTGCCATTTTTGCCTTCTTTCATCTTCTTCTTGCCCTTCTTTTGGACATTATTGCCCTTCTTACCTTGAGCATCTCTCTTATGAAAGGCAAAATTAACCTGATTCATTCCCCCTTCAACCTCTCCTCCTTCTAAACACACATTGTAACGCCCCGACGCGGAATATTAGAGCGGGATTACAGTTATTAATTAGTACAGAGCGAGAAATAAATGACAAACCATGTCACAATTGAAATAATTCCAATAAAATCCAACTTCATTGATAATCCATCAACTAACTATTACATCAACGTATCAGAGCCAAAATTAGGGCCCATAGTACTTTATTCAAAATCAAACTATTACATAGTGGCTAGCTGACTTACTAACTCATAACTATACTAACTGTCATGCCCCGCCAATTTAGCAGTGGAATAAATTAGGGAGGCATGAACACGAGTATGGTAATGTAAATTGCGCATACATTCGCAAATATCAAAGCAACTAATGAACAATAATTACAATAAAACTCATCATTTTATTGATAATTCATCTAAACTATTACAACCACTAATTCGGAGCCAAAACATAGGGCTCAATGATATTATTACATTGGAAAATAATTCTAAAGCAAATATCTAACTAGACTCTAAGGTACTAAGGACATTCCATCGCTATGACTTCAGGACGCTCATCACTCCAGTCCAATCATGTTGTTGTGTGTAAGGTCGTCACTTGACTTACCTGAAAACACATAACAAATACGAAGGGTGAGCGATAACGCTCAGTAGGACTTAATATCTCGTGTAAACAAGCATGCTTTAAGTTATTAATGTCTTGTAATGCAAGTTAACTAGAGAGAACGATCAAGTATAGTCAAGAGAGAAATAGTACACGATAATAAGTGAACGATAATACATTTCTCAAGAGTATTGAAAAATTAGGATGACAACATAACGAGATAGCGTGTAACAAGATAGTGTATAACAATATAATGTGTATCAAAATGACATGTAATAGGATAGCTTGTATCAAGGTGGCGTGTAACGAGATAGCTTGTAAAGAGATAGCGTGTAAAGAGATAACATGTATGGTTGCACCACGGTGCACTAGTTGAGTATGGTAATAGTCACTTTGGGACAGTAGCCATTTAACGATAGTACATTTCGTCTAAACTCCTCAGACTAATGTTATAACAGTCAGTGCTAGCACAATAATAGCACCGAAATGGTACAGTACGTCTGAACTCCTCAGACTAATAGTATAACAGTTAGGTGTCTAGCCAATGTCGAGATAGTCAGAACCGGTGCAATGCAGAACACCGTCAATAGCCCCTGCAGGTATTTTCGGGTGGCTCTCTGCCCCCAGGACTAGATTGGAGCCCCTCGGACACTCTCCGTGCCCTGCACAATTATCATTCGAGTCAGTAGGGTCACTGGACCCATATTATGGCGCTAGACAGCCATGTATAGTACACGCAATGGGAGCCACAACAGCTCAAGAGTCTCAAGAGAGTACTAGATGAATATACAAGATAGTAGAGTGAACGTGAATAGATGAGAGTACAATGATAGTAGATGAGATAGGGGTATATTCATAAAACAACGATGAACTACGATAGTAATGGTTGCACAGCACCAGGTCAGGTACCGGCAATCTGGTAGAAGAAGTCACCACCGCCCACTAGGCGTGCTAAGAACACTGGCTAGATGATCCGCCGTGAACACAAGATAAGAGAGAACACACTAAGGCCGTTTGGATCGTACTGATCCCTAAGAGTGTAACGGGATTTAAAGGGTACAACCAACTCGTTGGCTAAGGACGTGCGCCAAAGCCAAGAAGACTTACGGAGGCCTTGACAAGGAGTCCCTGGCCCAGTCAAGAGTATTCTCGATGGAGAGGTGGTCCAAGTCAACAGAAAGTGTGAAATGAAACGTTGTCCGTCTTGCCTCGAGTGCTCGAAGGCAGAGGGGCACGATAACGGTTATAAATCATACGAATAAAACGAAGACATGTGTCATTTAAATAATAGGAAATTAGGTAATTAATTTTACTTAATTATCAGATACATTATTGAGTAATTTAATAGGGTCAAATGGCAATAAACAATGTTTAGTGTGCAAGTGTAAAGAAATCATGAGAATAGATAAAATTGTGCTCACGGCTTTTTAATTAATAAGAATCATTTAAATATTATCAAATAAAATATTCAGGTCATTTATTAAGCTTAACTACATGGTTTAACTTGTACAAGGGTTATATGGCAAATAAAACAGGGGTATATGCTATATAAGGTTCTGGCCGAAATTGTAAAGAGGCGTCAAGATGACTCGTCACGATCAAGTCGCGACGGGGTGCTCAGTCGCGTTCAACAAGTATCGCGACGGTGGTTCCCGTCGCAGTCCAGGTCGCGCGACGGGGCAGCCTGGCGCGACGGGCGAACCGGCCGGCCTGGCCCGGTTCGGGGGTTGGGAACGCGACGGGCTAGGCCGCCGCGTTCTCAACCGCTCATGAAGAGAGGGCGCGACCGAATGGTATCGCGCGGGTCGCGCCGTCGCGATACAGAAGGGTCCGACCCTTTTTCCCAGGCAGTTTCTGTGTGATACAAAGTACTTGTAAATTCCATATAAAATCACACGGTCATCCAAAATCACAAAACTAGCTTTAAATGAAGTAACACATAGATCTATCAACATGCATGATTAATTTGAAAATAGACAAGATTTAACCATGCTTTGAACACGTTACATTCTGACGACCTAAACAGACATAGTCAGGGTTCAATGAATTAATCAGAGATGAATACATAATAAAAATTACGAAACCAGAGGCGTTCGAAAGCTAACAAGAAGTAGTATTTTAGAGAATTTTCTCATGGTATGGTATCAAGTATGCACGGAGTTTATAGGTAAACTTGAAGAGTCAGGTACAGCAATAGACAGGGATTCAAAGATTTAATTCTCCCTCATGGGAGATCAAAATTGAGCAAGACTAGGGGCGTTTGAAAGATAATAAGATGCCGTATATATGAAATTTTATCATGGAATGAGAGCAAGTACATGTTGGAATTAGAGAAAACATAAGATTTTGGTTCATGGTAACAGCAGAGCTTCATGAATTAAATTCGCCCAAATGGATGAGCGAAATGCAACCAGACCAGAGGGATTTTTGAAAAGGATCATGAAATCTACCTAGGATAATTTTTACACAATTTTTGCTTGAGAGATTGCCTACCATTTTCATGGAGTAAGAAAGCCCTAGTTTGATGACGAAATCCTCCTCTTTGTCTCCCAATGCTCAGCCACGTTCTATGGGTTGCTAGGGTCGAATGGGAGGTGTTTTGATGGCTTGTAGAGTTCTAAATCACCTAAAACTCTTCTCCTCTCCTCCAACTCCGAAATTAGCAATTATCCACCTATTTTCTAGCCATTATCTACCTAATAGTATGGGAAGAGGTCTAATTTCGTGGGTAGATGGTTTGGGTAGGTTTAGGACTCTTGTAAGGACATTTATAAGCTAGTTTAGTGTCATTATCTTATCCCTTTTAATTTATTTATAATTAACTCCGAATTTTTACATTTATCTTCTCTTATTCTAGCATTTATCACTTAGTTGGCTTGGAGAGAGATCTAATTTCGTGACTAATGTGTTAGGATGGGATGGAGACTCTTTTTAAGATAAGTAAGAGTTAAAATAGTCATTATCTTAACCATTTTCTATTTATTACTATTTTTAGGTACGAATTTAACTTAATTACTTCCATCCCAAGATGGGCTCTTCATATTTGGGCCTAACTATTCATGTTAGGACCTTTACCAAGATCCATCTAATTTAACTTAATGGGTATTGATTTAATTCTAATTATTCACCTTTATTCTTATTTAAATCTATTTATCACACTTATTCAAGTAATTTCATATTCTTAATTCATTCAATATTATTCATGCCAATATTTCCAATATCATCATTTGGGTTCTTACTTTTGGCTCAATAACTCGTGTGAGCTTATTTGTACAACTCATGTACTTACTTTACTTATTGGATTTTTAATTATCCTTTTATTAGATAATTTATTCATGGGCCAAGATTGTCCTTGGTCCAAATATCATAATGGACTATCATCCCATATATTTAAAGTCTACCCACATGTTTATTTTTATTTATAATCCACTTTGGGTCATAAAATAATAAGTTCTTCGGCTTATTCCTTAATTATGTTAATAAGTCGCATAAATTCTTAAACTAAGTCCAAACGATTTTTCTATGCCCAAATTCATTGTGGGTCATTAGAGAACATTATTTAAAGTATAACTACTATTTTACGAAATTTTTATAGGGGTTTATACGCATGCAATAATGATGCGTATCGTTTTAATTAATTGAATTTATTAATAGATAAAATTCTATTATCTATAATTTTTAATTAAAGATTTTCCGGGGTACTACACTAACTGACTAAGACTAAAAGCACTAGGTGCTAAAATGGTCACTCCTGAGCATCTTCATCAGTCCGTCCTCGTAAGTGTGGTCTCCATCCGACTCACCTGAACACATGAAATAAATATGCAGGATGAGCGAATAACGCCCAGTATGACTTAATATCTCATGAACACAAGCATAGTTTAAATAATTATGTCTTAATGGCAGGTTAACTAGAGAGAAGAGTCATGTAGATCACGCAACAATAACGAGATAACATAGCATCTGGTACAAGGAAAATAGTTCAACGAGAATGATAATAGAATGGTCATGTAACGATATATCATGTATTTGCACAACGTGCTCTAGTAACGATAACAAGCGTACTGTATAGATAGTACTTTGATTGTCACGATTAATCTTGATAGTATGCTGGCACTGATGCATGCCGTAACACATCCTTGATCATTTTAACTCCCATGGGCACTGGCACTTTTCGGGTACTCCTCCCAGACCTGATCGGCCCATTGCGCTGGCATTAGTTATTTATTTATCTTAGACAATCACAAGAATGGCCAATAGAGTACCAGAAGAGATAAGAGAGTACTTAGACGAGATAGATGAGAGTGTAGAGAAGACGTGAAAGATGAGAGGATAGAGAGCAGATGAGATAGGGGTACTTATCGTAAAATCACGTTAAACATCGATAGTACGTTGCACGGCACACCACCGCGGGCCGAAAATCTGGTAGAAGTCACCACTGCCCACTAGCCGTGCTGTGTACACAGACTAGATGGTCCGGCATGATCAAAGATAAGGAAAGAACACACTAAGGCCATGGATCGTACTGATCCCTAAGATGTAACGAGTTTTAGGGTACAACCAGCTCATCAGCAATGGACGTACGCCAAAGCCAAGAAGACTTACGGAGGCCTTAACAAGGAGTCCCTGGCCCAGTCGAGAGTATTCTCGATGGAGAGGAAGTCCAAGTCAAGAGAAAGTGTGTAAAACAAGGTCCGTCGTACCTCGAGTGCTCGAAGGCCGAGGGAAGCGGTAACGGTGTACGAATCAGCGATTAAAACGTAGACAAGTCCATTTAAAACAAAGAGGATATTAAGTAAATAGTTAACTCAATTACCAGATATATTTGAGCAATTTAACAAGGTTTCGTGGCATTCATTCATGTATAGTGTGTACATGTGTAAGATAATCACGAGAGCAAGATTGATCGTGCACACATCCTTTATTTGATTAAAAATAGGTGAATAATACTCAACATTCATTAACAGGTCGTTACTGTTCTTACAGTGCATGATTTGGTTTAGCAAGGATTAAATGGGGCAATTAGCAAGGTTATACAAGCAAATCAGGGTTTGGGCCGCTCTGTAAGGTCACGACGTAGGGTTAGTCGTGTTCAGGTCGCCACATAGAGTCGGGTCGCGATCAGGTCAAGTCGCGACAGGGTTTCTTGTTGCATTCATGTCGTGGCGCGGTGTCCGGTCGCGTTATGTTGAACCGGGCGCTGGAATGAACCGGGAGGCAGGTCGCAATCAGTCGATCCGCCGCGTTCATAACACGTCGGACCCCGGTGTCGCGACCCCTCTGAGATCGCGGCGTATCGTGCCGTCGCGACCTCAGGAGGTGGCCCGAGCCCAGAAAAGAGGGATTTTCCCTTTTTCCAGGTGGGTCTGCCTGACACATAGCTATTCAAAATTCGATAATTAATTGTATAGAGGTCTAAAAAGTATGAAACCAGTTTTAAACGAAAGTAGACATATAGTTCTATCAACATGCACGATTAATTTGAAAATAGACAAGGCTTAGACATGTTGTGATCAAGTTACATTTCAATGACCTAAACATGCGCAGTCAAGCTTCAACGAATTAATTAGAGACGGATACACGATGAAATTTATTCAAACTAGGGGCGTTTGAAAGCTAACATGAAGTAGTATTTATGAGATTTTCTCATGGTATGAAGTCAAGTATACATGAGGTTCACAAGCAAACATGAAGGGTCAGGTGCATGGATCTGACAGGGATTCAAAGAATTAATTCTCCCTCATGAGAGATCGAAATAGAGCGAAACCAAAGAGATTTTACTCGGGATCATGAACTCTCCTAGGATAATTGTTACACGAATTTGGCTTGAGAGATTGCAACCTTTGCTTGCAGTATAGAGAACCCCTAGTTGGTGACAAAAATAAGAGATCCTCCTATGATCCAGCCTTCTCCCCTTGCTCTCCTCGTCCAGAACTCCTTCTCTTCGGTCTCCAAAGCTCCAGCCACGTTCTATGCGTTGGTAGGGCCGATTTTGGGTTGCTATGTTCTGTAATAGAGTCCCTCCTTCCATAAGACTCCTTCCTTTCCTAAAACTCAGAATTTCCTTCTTTATCTCTCACTTTCTCTCATTTATCCTCATAATAGGATTGGGAAGGGATCCAATTTTGTGGGTAAAAGTTTAGGAAGTCTAGGACTCTTTTTAGGATAGATATGACTTGTTTTAATAGTTAATTTGCCATTTTCTATTTATTAATTAATTGAATCCGAAATTTAGATATTAATTCCCATCCCATGGTGGGGTTCACACAATTGGGCCCATCCATTAGGTTTGGATCATTAGGGTAACCCATTTAATAATTTAACTTAATCGGTATTAGTTTAATCCCTTCCATTTCTCTCAATTTCTATTTATTCTTCCTTTATTCAATTAAAACAATTTATCTTATTTATAAAAATAAAAATTTTATTTTTATTTGGATTTTAAAAATATCAAGGTTGCTACATCCTCCCTCTCTTAAAAAGAATTTGTTCCCCAAATTCAAATGATCGTAAGAGGAAGATTGGCTTACTAAATATCTCCGGATAATTCCGACGCATTGTCGCTTCAGGCTCCCACATGGCTTCTTCAACTTCATGGTTTCTCCATAATACCTTTACCACGGGTATAGATCTATTCCGAAGCTGTTGCATCTTCTTGTCCAAGATCTTCACTGGCCTTTATTCATAGGTCATATCATTGTTCAGAATAATGTCATCATAGCTGATTACGTGTGACGGATCATACACGTACTTCCTCAGCATGGACACATGGAACACATTGTGCACTGTTGCAAACTGGGAGGTAGTGCTAGTCGGTACGTCACCTCGCCAACTCTATCCAATACTTGGAATGGACCTATGAATCTTGGTCTCAATTTGCCTTTCATCCCAAACCTTTGAAATCCTCTGGTAGAGGATACTTTCAGCATCACATGATCTCCGGCTTGAAATTCTAAGTTTTTCCTTCTCTTATCTACATAGCTCTTCTGCCTGGACTGAGCTACTTTTATTATGTCTCTGATAATCTGTATATCCCTGCTAGTGCCTGCACCATGTCTGGTCCCAGCCATTGCTGTTCTCCTACCTCGTTCCAGCACACAGGTGATCTGCAGCTTCTTCCGTACAGTGCTTCAAATGGTGCCATTTTAATGCTCGCCTGATAGCTGTTGTTGTAGGTGAATTCAATTAGAGACAACTGCTCATTCCAATAACCTTCAAAATCTATAGTGCAGGCACGAAGCATGTCTTCCACTATTTGATTTGTTCTTTCTGTCTGTACATCCGTCTGAGGGTGGAAAGCAGTGCTGAAGTTGAGTTTAGTACCCAACGCTGTCTGAAGTCCCTTCCAGAATCTAGATGTGAATCTGGGGTCACGATCTGAGACAATGGACACGGGGACTCCATGCAATCTTACTATCTCCTTTACATACAATGCTGCAAGCACATCAACACTCCAGGTACTTCGAATTGCTAGAAAGTGTGTAGACTTTGTTAATCTGTCCACAATAACCCATATAGCATCAAGTCCACCACGAGTTCGAGATAAACCCATGATGAAATCCATTCCGATGCTTTCCCACTTCCATTCAGGTATGTCCAGAGGTCTCAGTACACCCGCAGGACGACGATGTTCTGCTTTTACCTGTTGACAAGTGAGGCAGTGTGCGGCATGCTCCGCCACCTCACGCTTCATGTTGGGCCTCCAAAATGACCTTTTCATGTCTGGTACATCTTGGTTGCACCTGGATGTATTGTGTACTTGGTCTTATGGGCTTCATCCATCAATTTTCTCTTCAGTTCTTCGTTGTCAGGCACGCAAGTCTTGGCTTGGAATAATATTCTTCCATCTTGAGCGATGGAGAAGTCTGGCTTGTCGGCTATGGTCTCTCTGACTCGGACTAGGAATGGGTCATTAGCCTGCTGCTCTCTGATCTCGACAAAAATGTCAGGTTGAGCTCTAAGATTAGCCACGATCATCTTATCACTTCTCTTTTCAATGTTCAGGTCCAAACTGGCAAATTGTTCCAACAATTGCATCTTGCCCATGACTAGACAGGATAAAGAAGCTATTGGCTTCCTACTGAGTGCATCAGCTACTGCATTACCTTTGCCTGGGTGATATTGGATATTGAAATCAAAATCTTTCAAGTACTCCAACCATCTCCATTGTCACATATTTAGCTCCTTCTGAGAAAACAAGTATTTTAAACTTTTGTGGTCGAAGTAGATAATAAATTGCTCCCCGTATAGGTAATGCCTCCAGATCTTGAGTGCAAATACCATGGCAGCTAGCTCTAAGTCATGGACAAGATAATTGACTTCATGTGGCTTCAACTGCCTTGATGATACGCTATCTGTAAGGTCTCGGGTCTTTAGTGGATCCTTATTGGGTCTGTAGAGGTCCGGTGTGGTTGACGGCCAGGGCTTTCCGTTGAGTCTGAGTCAGCGTCCATAGATGTGGACGTTTGATGAAGAACTCAACGACAGGGGATATGGACGTCAGTCTGTAGGCGGTTCAGTTGGCAGCCAGAGATGTTGACGTCGACTAACCAGTCCTGTTGAAATAGGGCAGCCCGAGAGCAGAGCTTCTTCTTCTCCTTTCCTCTCCCTTCTTCCACCTTTGCTCTTCTTTGTTTTCACGGCTTCTGTTGGGTGATTTGAGCTTGTGGGAAGCCCCTGGATCGTGTGGCGTTGCTAGATCGGGCGGGAATCGCGTGTTTTGGTGCGATTCGCGCGGAGTCTTCAGGGGAAATCCGGCACGATTAGTGGCTGTTCGGGGATTGTTAAAGCTTTCTGAGGTAGGGACTTAACCCTATAACCCTCCCCAGCAAACTAGCATGCCCAATTAAGTGAATTGGAATGCAATTTGGTTTAGGGTTGGGTTTGTATCATGCCGGGTTTTGGATAAATTAGACAATCTAAGTGTTAGACTGTTTAGTTTAGATGTTCCGGTAGTGTAGATTGATGAGAGGAAGTGTTTCCCTCCATCAGTCGGAGTCTGGTTGAGTGGTTTGCCCATTGGGACTGATTCGGTTCAGTTCTGGGTATGAGGGACTGAAGATATCAACGTACATCTGTTGACGTTGAGATCTTCAGGGGTGATTTAAACGACAAGGTCGATTGCCGTTTAATTAGGATAAACGACATGGGGAGTGCCGTTTACCTCATATTGGCGGCAATCGATCAGGCCGTTAATCCCTTGTGTCCCAGCAGACTTAAGTTGTGTGATTAGAGGCGATTGACATGTGATGTCCGCCCTAATAGCACAAGTGGGCCAGGCTTAGAGTGTGACTCCGCTGTGCATAAGAGTAGTTGTTTGTGGCACGAGGTGTTTACTTACTGTACGGGGTTTCAGACGTTGAGTGAGTTCCATCTGTTGTACGCGCGTTGCGTTACGTGTACCCGTTTCTGTTGTGTTACCTAGGCGGGGTGCGACTCCGTCTAGACGACTAGTGTGTGGTTATCCTCCTCTAGTGAGCCAGGACACCGAGTGCGACTCTGTCCTGTGCGTACTCTTTTGGTGGTTTTGAGCCGGTCTCCGTGGAGCCCCTTCTCTACCGCTAGGGTCAAGCGTAGGGGAAAAACTGTCGTGGACCAGACGCGAGAGAGAGCGTCTGTAGTGTGCACACGTGGCTGGGGTTGAGAGCCTCTGTGGTGACGGGACGCCGAGCCACAGACCCTAGCTGAGTCCTACTTGCTGTGTGTGTGAGTGTGTGTTACTGAGCCGCGTGGTTTACAGTTTTGTGTTGTGGTGCGATGTGTACTTACTTTCAGTTTTTACTTTCCTCACTTTAGTTCAGTTGCCGTGCAGTTACTTTTCCCTACTGGGTCTCTTTTCTTGAGACTCACTCCCCTCCCTTTAGGTGGGTCTTCGTCGACTCCCGTTCCAGGAGAGTCTAGCCACTCCGCTGTTGGTGCTCCCTAGCTGCAGTGAGTAGTACCTTTTTGTTGTACTTCTGTACTCTGTACTTTGCTCAGACTCTGAGGTTGTATATGTTATGTTCATATAGTGGAATTTTACAACTTTACATGGTGTATCTTCTTACATATAGTCTCCTCGGATTTCACTTCCTACCCTTCCGAGCTTGTCTCGTGGTTAGCGGGTCAAATTCGGGTTACTGGTTGTTACTGGTAATGCGGATTCTGGGTCGTTACACTATCACTTTCTCATTCTGCATCAACACGCAGCCTAAACCAATTCAGATGCATCAGTGTAGACTGAGAATCTTGCACCCTCGACTGGCAATGCGAGGACGGGTGCAGATGTCATAATTTCTTGAGTGTCTGAAAGCTCTTCTCACATTCCTTGCTCCAGACATAAGGATTCTCCTTCCGCGTAAGACGCGTAAGAGGAACGGCTATCTTGGAGAAGTTTTTATGAACCGTCTGTAATAACCAGCCAGTCCAAGAAACTTCTTATCTCTGTGACATTGGTCGGCCTTTCCCAGTTCAACACACAGCCTCTACCTTGGAAGAATCGACATCGATACCATCCTTGGAAATAACGTGGCCTAGGAATGACACCTCCTAGAGCCAGAATTCACACTTGCTCATTTGGCGTAGAGCTTGTTGTCCCCGCAGAATCTGCAGAGCAATCCTCAGATGCTCCTCATGCTCTTCATTGGTCTTAGAATATATGAGAATATCATCAATAAAAACCACGATGAACTTGTCGAGGTAAGGCCAATAAATGATGTTCATTAGTTGCATGAAAGCTGCAGGAGCATTGGTTAGTCCCAAAGGCATGACTACAAATTCATAATGACCGTACCTGCTTCTGAAAGTCGTCTTGTAAATGTCTGCATCTTTAATCCTCATCTGATGATATCCCGATCTAAGGTTAATCTTCGAAAAATAATTTGCTCCTGATATCCGATCAATAATTCATCGACACGCGGCAGAGGGTACTTGTTCTTGATAGTGATTATTCAAACTGCATGTAATCGATGCATAACCTCATGGATCCATCCTTCTTCTTGACGAACAGCACTGGTGCTCCCCAGAGAAGTACTTGGTCTAATAAAACCTTTTTCTAGAAGTTCCATCAGTTGCTCTTTCAATTCTTTTAATTCAGCAGGGGACATCCTGTAGGGTTGGCGTAATACCGATGCAGCTCCAGGTACGAGATCAATTGAGAAATTTACATCTCTCTCGAGTGGAATGCCTAGAAGCTCATCGGGAAACACGTCTGGATATTCTTGCACTATATGAATGTCTGATATCTTGGTTGCTTTCTTCTCAACTACAATTGCGGCAAGAATGCCACACAACCCTTTCTTATCATGTTTTGTGCCTTTATGGCAGAGACGAGAGACAAGTGCCTCTTGTGTCTACGTCCCGTGAAGTTCAGCTTAGGGAATTCACTAAAGGCAATTTTTCCTCTTCTACAATCCACGATAGCCCCATACGTGGATAGCCAGTCGGCTCCCAGAATAACGTCGTAGCGCTCCATGGGCATACAGATCAAGTTAGCTCTTAGATTGAGTTCACCAATCTTAACATCAGCTAATGGATAATGTTTATTCAATTGAGCATTTTCTCCTAGTGGTATTGTGACAGACAATTCAAATCCCATGGATAAAGGTTTTTCATTTAATGTGTCAGCAAATGCTTGTGATATAAAGAATGTGTTGCGCCAGTATCAAATAATACAAAAGCTGACGGAGAGAATACTGGTAAGCTACCTTCGACGACCCCACCTTCCTCGGTGGTTTCCACTTCTTGTAAAGCCTGCAGTCGGCCGGGCTTCTTTTGTCCCCATAGGACGCTTTTCATTCTCCTTAAGCAATGGGCACTTGGGAATCCGATGCTCTCTGCACCCACAACGAAGGCATGCACCTGCCTTCCTCCAGCACTCCTCCGCGGTATGGCCCAGCTTGTCACAGTGTTTGCATCTGGGCTTGTTTTTGGGGGTAGAAGTGGGGACTTTGGGCTTTCGCTCCTGGCTTAGCCCATCAGTGATACTTAACGACCTTTTCTTGCCGTTAGTAGGCTTGCTCGGCGCTCCCGAGGTCTGCTCTTTCTTGAACATTCTGCCATTGATGCGCTCAATGAGTTCAGTCGCATCTTCTAGGCATTGTGCTCGCTTGATCATCTCCGGATAGGTCTGAATATCAAATGGCGCCAGCTGGGTGATATATGCGGTTTTGAGCCCGGTAAGGAATCTCTTCGCCTTCATCCTCTCCGTGTTAACCAGATGATTGGCATAGCGAGCCAATCGAGAGAACTGTGCCTCATATTCTGCAACCGTCAGGTTCCTCTGTTCAGAGCAGCGAACTCGGCAGCTTTCCTTTCTTGAACTCTTT
This sequence comes from Colocasia esculenta, assembly GCA_014218235.1. Lineage (NCBI taxonomy): Eukaryota > Viridiplantae > Streptophyta > Magnoliopsida > Alismatales > Araceae > Colocasia > Colocasia esculenta. The sequence continues at coordinate 147,342,041 of CM024761.1, forward strand.
CTGAAAAATATGGAGTTGAAATGCTCCTTGAATTCATTCCATGTGAATTGTGCATCAGCCATTGTAGCCTCAATAGACTCCCACCACGCACGGGCTCCTCTTTCAAGCTGGAATGTTGCCAACAGTAGCTTATCACCATCCGCGCATTGCATAACGCGGAAGATGCGCTCGGTCTCCTTGAGCCAATTTTTTGCCTCATCAGGATCTGTGGTCCCACTGAACGAGGTGGGTTCAAGTTGCAAAAGTCCGATGTAATTCACCAGCTCCTCGGCTGTTATTGTTGTTATTAGATCCAGCAGCCTAGAGTAAAGCCTAGGTGAGCTGCTGAATTGTCTGTTGCATGTCACGGAGTTGAGCACGCTCCACTGCCATCATTGATGTTTAAGTTCCTTCAAAAGAGAAGGTTTAATGTAAGTTACTGAGTTTGCACTAGGTTGTGCGTGTGTGAGTTCATTTTATCTTATTACCCACGGTTCTACCCATCTCACATAGGTATGGAACTTAGACTATAAGTCAAGTCATGTCAAACCTAGATCATCATATACTTAAGAATAACCTAGGCTCTGATACCACAAAATTGTAACGCCCCGACGCAGAATATCGGAGCGGATTACAGTTATTTAATAGTACAGAGCGAGAAATAAATACAAAACCATTGCACAATTGGATAACACCAAATAAACACCAATTTCTTAATAATCAAACAATATCCATTACATTCACTAATAACTCATCATCTTCATAACTAACTAATACATCAACGTATCAGAGCCAAAACTAGGCCCAGAGTACTTTATTGAAAAACAAATGTAACATCGCGCATTTTTCGGATCCTCGTGGATCATGTGTTTAGCGCTTGTGGTGGCCAATGTGGCTTGTGTGCCGTGTGTGTGTGTGTTTCTGGGGCTTACTGGGCCGATAGTTTGGGCCTGCAGTACCCTAGATCCTTCAGCCTGTCATCGCGACAGGAATGTCAGTCGCCTTCTTAACGCGACAGTGGTGGCTGTCGCGTTCATGTGGCCGTCGAGCGTCTGCATGTGCGCCACATGTAGCGCTCAGAGCAGCGGGCGTTGTGAAGGCGACGCTCAGGTCTGTCGCGACCTGATCGCGACCCCGCGATGTGTCGCATTCCGAACTGCTGCAGGTTTTTAAATAACCCAAGCCAAGCAGAACGCAGAGGGTTTCTGCTCGGCCAGGGGGAGGTGCTGTGGCGATTTCAGTTGGTTTTGGCGTCTTCGGCGTGTCCTCGCTACAGGGAGTCCGGGAGAAGCAGGGGAAACGCCAGGAGATCGTTGCATAGCGTGTTCTTCGCGAAGCTAGGTGAACTCTTCCCATTTTTGAGGTTTAAATCGCATGGGATAGGGTTCCAATTAGTTTAATGCGTTTTTAACAATAGATAGCATGCTTAGGTATTCACAAAAGCATGAAAATGAAGAATTAAGGGTGGTTTGTATGGTGGGAATGGCTGTTATGGAGAGAGCCCGGATTAGGGTTCCCGCATGCTAAGGCGACGGTTCCCGATGTCGCATCTGAACGCGACACAGCGATGTGTCACGTTAAGGATCATGAGGCGACATGTTTGAAGGCCGTGTTCTGGATCTGAAGGCGACATGTCGTGGTGACGCCTTCTTAGGCGACCCTATTGGCTGTCGCGATGTGGCTCGAGAGGCCCTGTTTGTGCATGGTTTATGCATGTGACTATCCGATTATCGTTATCGGTATGCTCAGTGTTAGTGAGCAGTGCATTGGCACTTGTGGCACTCTGGGAAGCGTGTGGTTTATGAGGCTAGCTCACAGGTTACGTAGCTAGCTAGTAGTTTGCATGTGGACATAGTGTTCACATGAGGCAGGTGGTGTTCACGTGTGTTGGACCGTCAGTACACGAGTTTACGTGAGGTTTCACGTGGTTTGTGCGGTGCGCACGTGGTTTCTGTGTGCGTGTCAGGTAGTAGACACCTACCGTGGTTACCTCTCCAGTTGGGTGCCCCAGGTTCTCTGTGAGCCAGGCTGTAGCTCGAGGCTTTGTCCGGTACTTGTGATGTACCTTCGAGGTCGTGTCGTCTGACCTAGACACCCTCACTCCTTAGTTTGAGTTGTACGTCCGACTGAGAAAAGACGACAGTGGGACAGTGACTCTTGTGTTTGTTTCTAGTCACTTGTAGCGTGCTCTTAGTTGGGGGTACGGACACCAGTTGTCGACACTGGTCCCCTACTAGTCCTTTTTCCAATGCCTCACTCTAGTGAGCCCAGGCCAGGGTCTCTAGAGTTGTCAGGCATGGGCCTGTGACCGTGTGGTCCGCAGGTGGTGGTGTTTAGTTGGTCTCCACAGTTGTTTGTCTTTTTCACGTGGAGCGGCAGCTGGACCTTTCGTCCGTGGCTGCGAGACTGAGAGGTAGACCTGTGTTAGTTTGTCCGAGTATGTTGCTGGTGTCGCGAACCAGTCTACGTGCTCGAGTGTGGCGATCTCTACCGTAGATCGTACACATGTCGGAGTTTTACCGTTTATTTATTACAACTGTTTTACGCAATCGGCTAGCGGTGAGTTTGTTTATAGCTTAATGTCCTGTTTAGTTGAGCTATAAATTGCTAGCATAGTTTTGCTTTCACTCTTGTGTTTGGTTTGCTCGGTGTTAGGTGAGTTCCCTACTAATCCAGTGACTAGCGAGGCTCACCCCTACTCCCCACAGGTGAGGGCGAAGAGGACGTTTCTCTACCATCGTCTAGTTCGGAGCCGCGTCGTAGCGGTGTTGGCCCAGCGCCTTCAGCAGTGTAGCTTTTCTTTCTTCAGTTGTAGCTGTTGTACCTCGGGGTATGCCCCAGGCTTGTGTACTTTCCTTTATTTCTTTTGAAGTTGGCTATGTAAAACCTTGTATATTATAAATGCAATGGTGTGTTCCTTTGTGTTTTCACGGACTAGTGTGTGGTATCCCTTGCGAGGCTTCGGCCCGTTCGCGGGAGACGGACTCAGGTCAAGCACGTTACTGGTTTAACGGGCTTAGACGAGGCGTTCGTCACAGTTGGTATCAGAGCAAGGTTCGTGTGAAAATAAAGAAATTAAGAAGTTACATAGTCATATCTTCTTGTAGATACACTGTTGGTAGTTGGCCTTGGTTTGTAATGACTCGTTGTTTTGCCTATGATTGGTTTGTTGTGTGTGTAGTAGTTGTAATGGCTGATAGAAGAGACTGGGGGTGGAGAGAGACCCTGAGGAGTCGACTCAGAGGATGATAGAAAGGATTTGGGAGAGCCTCACCGATATTCGGACGAGGATGGATCAGCAGGCACTGGTACCACCAGTGACTAGAGAGGAGGTACCTATGGCCCCAGTTCCACCACAGCCAGGGGTGGAGGTACCTTTTGTGGCACCAGTACCACCATCACCACCGTGATTGCGGCAGAAGAGCCAGTGGTGCAAGTTGAAAGGTTTTTGAGGTTGCAGCCGCCCACTTATACAAGAGGGCCGAATCCAGATACAGCGGAGCACTGAATTCATGAGATTGAGAGGGTCTTTATGACCATGAGGTGTCCGGAAGCGGACCAAGTTGTGTTGGCTACTTTTCAACTGAGGGGATTTGCGCAGGAATGGGGGCGTCTGAAGATGCAGACCACCTTTGCAGGCAGAATAGATGGTGCTATTACCTGGCCTGAGTTTCTTGAAGTGTTTAACGACACATTATTTCCTCCTCAAGTGCAGCAGGTAAAAAGGGAGCAGTTCATGACCTTGCAGCAGGGTGAGACTTCGGTCCTGGAGTATCAGATGCGGTTCGTGGCACTGAGTAGGTATGCACCCTATGTTGTCATGGATAATGCTATGATGGTTGAATATTTTATTTGCGTTTGAGGCTAGACTTGCAGACTGCAATGATACCATTAATGTGTAGAACAGTTGAAGAAGCAGCCCAGAGAGCAGCTACTCTTGAGAGAGCAGTTCAGACTCGTCAGGTGGGCGAGTCATGTTCGGGTAGTTTCCGGCTACCCCAGCAGTCAGCAGGTGTGAGTAAGGGCAAAGCATCAGCAAGACCTTCCTCATCAGGTTTGGTAAGTGGGCCCAAAATTAAAGCAGGCATTTAAAGGTAAAGGAAGAGGATGGGGAGGTCGTCAGCAGTTCAGCAGGGTCGTGGTAAGCCGGAGGTGGAGGAGTCGCAGCAAAGTACCGCCAGGCAGCCTACCCTTCCACCAGGCTATAGGTGTTTTAACTGCAATCAGCCAGAGCATTTGATCCGTAATTGTCCCTATCGAGGGAATATGGTTATGGTAGAGGTGTTCACAGCCGCAGCAGTCTCAGCAGCCACCGGCAGGTCGTGGCAGAGGAGCACCTCAGCAGAGAGGTAGAGGCCGGTTATGGCTATCACCTGTGCCCAGCGGAGGCATCGAATATGATAGAAGGTACTATACCTATTTATGAATATTCAGTAAAAGTTTTATTTGATTCAGGTGCCTCGCATTCATTTATTTCTGAAGAATTCCTAGATAGTATGGCTCATCCATTAGAAGAAAAATCATGTGAATTAGTAGTGGAAGTTCCCTCTGGTGAGTTGTGCTCACCTCGTGTTATATAGATGAGGCTCCAGTTATGTTAGAGGGAACCAGATGCCAGGTCGATTATATGCTTTACAGTGACTGATTATGATATTATCTTGGGAATGGATTGGCTTGAGGCCTATGGAGCTATGTAGATAGCAGGAAGAAAAGGATCAGGTTTGTCACCCCAATGGTTCTGTATTGAATATCAAGGTATGTATTTTTATGCTTCTAAGTTTAAATTTCTGCAATTAGAGATAGAGGTTGATTAATGCGGGGTGTGTGGCTTACTTAGCTTCTGTAAGTCTGATAGAAACTAGTAAGTCAGTTAAGGCAGTTCCCGTGGTTAGGGAATTTGCGATGTTTTTCCTGATGAGTTGCCAGGTTTAGCTCCACACAGAGAGGTGGACTTTACTGTTGATTGTTGCCAGGTACCATGCCGATTTCTAAAGGCATATCGGATGGCACCAGCAGAACTCAAAGAGTTGAAGAAGCAATTGGAAGAATTGTTAGAAAAAGGGTTTATTAGGCCGAGTCACTCCCCGTGGGGAGCGCCAGTGTTATTTGTGAAAAAGAAGGATGGAAGCTTTCGAATGTGTATTGATTATAGAAAGTTGAATGATGTGACCATTAAGAATAAGTACATTTGCCAAGAATAGATGATTTGTTTGACCAGTTGCAGTCAGCTAAGGTGTTTTCTAAAATTGACTTGACATCAGGTACCATCAATTGAGAATCAGAGAGGAGACATAGATAAAATAGCTTTCAGGACTAGATATGGTCACTATGAGTTTGTGGTTATGTCATTTGGGCTACCAATGCTCCTGCAGCTTTCATGGATCTGATGAACAGAATTTTTCATTCGTACTTAGACCAATTCATTGTGGTCTTTATAGATGATATTCTGATTTATTCAGCCTCTGAAGAGGAGCATGCTGCTCATTTAAGATTTACACTTCAGTTATTAAGAGATAATCAGTTGTTTGCTAAATTTAGTAAATGTGAGTTCTGGTTGAAGGAAATTCAATTCTTTGGTCATGTCATCTCGGCAGATGGAGTGGCAGTCGATCCAAGTAAAGTGGAATCTGTAATGAAGTGGGAAGTGCCTAAGACAATTATAGAGATTAGAAGTTTCTTGGGGCTGGCAGGTTATTATAGGCGCTTCATACAAGATTTTTCTAAGATAGAGGCACCCATGACTAGACTGCCTAGGAAGGGTGTACCATTTGTATGCTCCGAGAGTGTCAGAGAAGTTTTATGGAATTAAAGAAAAGGCTTACTACAGCACCGATATTGACACTACCGGCAGGAAGTGGTGGATTTGTTGTGTATACAGATGCATCTAGAAGAGGGCTGGGCGCAGTATTAATGCAGCATGACAAAGTGATAGCCTATGCGTCTAGGCAATTGAAGCCAGCAGAAGAGAATTATCCCCCCATGATTTAGAATTGGCAGCAGTTGTGTTTACTTTGAAAATGTGGAGGCATTATTTGTATGGCGAAGATTTGAAATTTTTACAGATCATAAAAGTTTAAAGTATATCTTCTCTCAAAAGATTTAAATCTTCGCGCATAGATGGGTGGAATATTTAAAGGATTATGATTTTAGTTTGGCTTACCATCCGGTAAGGCCAATGTTGTTGCTGATGCCTTAAGTAGGAAGGCTTATGTAAGTCACTTGATGATTAAAGAATGGAAGTTATGAGGAGATAGCAGAAAACTCCTTGTATGAGCCAAGTAGTCAGCGGAGGGCAGTACTAGCCAGTAAAACTGTAGAGCCATCTTTGTGTTGGCAGATTGTTGAAGCTCAGAAAGCTATGCAAATTTAGCCGAAATTGTGAAAATGGAAGGAGTTACCCTTGATGATAATTGTGTGGTTAGGCTCAGAGGCAGGTTATTTGTACCAATAGAAAGAGAAGTGAAGCAAAGAGTATTAGAAGAGGCTCATAAATCCCGGTACACTATTCATCCAGGCAGTACTAAGATGTACCAGGATCTGAGAAAGCATTTCTGGTGGCCTCATATGAAAAAGGAAATAGCTGAATTTGTTTCAAGATGTGCTGTGTGTCAGCAAATTAAGGCAGAGCATCAGAAGCCTGGAGGTCTATTGCAACTGTTACCCATTCCGTAGTGGAAGTGGGATGATATTGCTATGGACTTTGTGGCAGGCCTACCGAGAACAGCGTCAAGTCATAATGGAATATGGGTGTTTGTGGATAGATTGACTAGGTATGTAGATTAGTGCCAGTAAGTATGTCTTGGCCAGTGGATAAATTAGCAAAAGTGTATGCTAATAAATTATTCCACTTCATGGTGTTCCGAAGTCAATTGTATCTGATAGAGATCCCAGGTTTACTTCAGGTTTTTGGAGGAGCCTACAGAGAGTCGTAGGCACTGAGTTGATGTATATCTCAACTTATCACCACAGACGGATGGTTAAACAGAGAGAACTATCCAGACATTGAAGATATGTTGCGAGCTTGTTGTTTAGTTTGGGGTGGTAGCTGGGAGCATCATTTGAGTATGGTGGAATTTGCTTATAATATAGTTATCATACCAGCCTTGGGATGGCACCGTATGAAGCTTTATATGGAAGACCATGTAGAACACCTTTAATTGGCATGAAGTGGGAGAGAGGCAATTAGTGGGCCCTGAGTTAGTTCAGCAAACTACTAGTTAGTAAAGTTTATTAAGGAAAATTGCAAACAACTCAGAGTAGGCAGAAAAGTTATGTTGATAATCCGAGAAGGCCACTTCAATTTGAAGTTGGAGATTATGTTTTTCTGAAAATTTCTCCTAGCAAAGGTATTGTGAGATTCAGTAAGAAGGGAAAGCTGAGTCCGAGATATGTAGGTCCCTTCCAGGTGTTGGAAAGGATTGGGAAATAGCGTATAGACTGGATTTGCCAGCAAATTTTGCAGATGTTCATGATATCTTTCATGTCTCCATGTTAAAGAAGTGTATTGAGGACCAGCATAGATAATCAGTTATCAAGGAAGTGATTTGAGACCGGACATGTCCATGCCAGAATATCTGTACAAATTACTGATCGCAAGACGAAAAAGTTGCGAAATAAAGAAATTGAGTTAGTTAAAGTCAGATGGGAAATAGGCTGGGTGGTGAGGATACCTGGGAGTTAGCCGACGAAATGGCTAAGGATATCCTTACTTGTTCGAGTAATGTTTTAAATCTTTTTAGATGATAGTAATTGCAAATGTATGTGTACATTATATGTGGAAATTGTGTTATGAATTTCGAGGTCGAAATTTCTTTTTAGATGATAGTAATGTAACATGCGCGTTTTTCGGATCCTCGTGGATCGTGTGTTTAGCGCTTGTGGTGGCCAATGTGGCTTGTGTGCCGTGTGTGTGTGTGTTTCTAGGGCTTACTGGGCCGACAGTTTGGGCCTACAGTACCCTAGATCCTTCAGCCTGTCATCGCGACAGGAATGTCAGTCGCCTTCTTAACGCGACAGTGGTGGCCGTCGCGTTCATGTGGCCGTCGAGCGTCTGCATGTGCGCCACGTGTAACGCTCAGGGCAGCGGGTTGCGAAGGCGACGCTCAGGTCTATCGCGACCCTGCGATGTGTCGCGTTCCGAACCGCTGTAGGTTTTTAAATAACCCCAGCCAAGCAGAACGCAGATGGTTTCTTCTCGGCCATGGGAGAGGTGCTGTGGCGATTTCAGTTGGGTTTTGGCGTCTTCGGCGTGTCCTCGCTGCAGGGAGTCCGGGAGAAGCAGGGGAAACGCCAGGAGATCGTTGCATAGCGTGTTCTTCGCGAAGGTAGGTGAACTCTTCCCGTTTTTGAGGTGTAAATCGAATGGGATAGGGTTCCATTAGTTTAATGCGTTTTTAACAATAGATAGCATGCTTAGGTATTCACAAAAGCATGAAAGTGAAAATTAAGGGTGGTTTGTATGGTGGGATGGGCTGTTATGGAGAGAGCCCGATTAGGGCTCCTGCCTGCTAAGGCGACGATTCCCGATGTCGCGTCCTGAATGCGACACAGCGATGTGTCGCGTTAAGGATCATGAGGCGACATGTTTGAAGGCCGCATTCTGGATCTGAAGGCGACATGTTGTGGCGATTCCTTCTAAGGCTACCCTATTGGCTGTCGCGACGTGGCCCGAGAGGCCCTATTTGTGCATGCTTTATGCATGTGACTATCTGATTATCGTTATCGGTATGCTCAGTGTTAGTGATAGTGCATTGGCACTTGTGGCACTCTGGGAAGCGCGTGGTTTACGAGGCTAGCACACAGGTTGCGTAGCTAGCTAGTAGTTTGCATGTGGACATAATGTTCACACGAGGCAGGTGGTGTTCACGTGTTGTGGACCGTCAGTACACGAGGTTTACTGAGGTTTCACGTGGTTTATGCGGTGTGCACTGGTTTTTGTGTGCGTGTCAGGTAGTAGACGCCTACCGTGGTTACCTCTCCAGTTGGGTGCCCCAGGTTCTCTGTGAGCCAGGCTGTAGCTCGGGGCTTTGTCCCGTACTTGTGCTGTACCGTCGAGGTCTGTGTCGTCTGACCTGGACACCCTCACTCTTTAGTTTGAGTTGTACGTCCGCTGAAGGAAGACGACAGTGGGACAGTGACTCTTGTGTTTGTTTCTAGTCACTTGTAGCGCGCTCTTAGTTGGGGGTACGGACACCAGTTGTCGACACTGGTCCCCTACTAGTCCTTTTTCCAGTGCCTCACTCTAGCGAGCCCAAGCCAGGGTATCTAGAGGTGTCAGGCATGGGCCTGTGACCGTGTGGTCCGCAGGTGGTGGTGTTTAGTTGGTCTCCACAGTTGTTTGTCTTTTTCACGTGGAGCGCAGCTGGACCTTTCGTCCGTGGCTGCGAGACTGAGAGGTAGACCTGTGTTAGTTTGTCCGAGTCTGTTGCTGGTGTCGCGAACCAGTCTACATGACTCGAGCGTGGCGATCTTCTATTACAACTATTTACCGTTTATTTATTACAACTGTTTTACGCAATCGGCTAGCGGTGAGTTTGTTTATAGCTTTAATATCCTGCTTAGTTGAGCTAAAAATTGCTAGCATAGTTTACTGCTTTCGCTCTTGTGTTTGGTTTGCTCGGTGTTGGGGAGTTCCCTTCTGAGCCAGTGACTAGCGAGGATCACCCCTACTCCCCAGGTGAGGGCGAAGAGGACGTTTCTCTACTCACGTCCAGTTCGGAGCCGTGTCGTAGCGGTGTTGCCCAGCGCCTCCAGCAGTGTAGCTTTTCTTTCTTCAGTTGTACCTGTTGTACCTCGGGGTATGCCCCAGGCTAGTGTACTTTCCTTTATTTCTTTTGAAGTTGGCTATGTAAAACCTTGTATATTATTATAATGCAATGGTGTGTTCCTTTGTGTTTTCACAGACTAGTGTGTGGTATCCCTTGCGAGGCTTCAGCCCGTTCGCGGGAGATGGACTCGGGTCAAGCACGTTCCAGTTTAACGGGCTTGAACGAGGCGTTCCGTCACACCAAACTAATACATCAAAGCTAACTGACTCTTTCTATGCCAACTAACAACTAAAGCATGGTTGCTGAAATGGTCACTTCTGAGCATCCTCCTCAGTCCCGTCTCTTGAGTGTGGTCATCGTCAAACTCACCTGAAACATATTAAATAAAAACGCAGGATGAGCGATAACACCAAGTAAGACTTAATATCTCATGAACACAAACATGGTTTAAAATAAGTAATGTCTTAAGGCAGATTAACTAAGAGAGAGTCATGTAGATCACGCAACAATAACGAGAGAACAATAGCATCTGGTACAGGGAAAATAATTCATGAGAATGATAATAGAATGGCCATGTAACGATATATCATGTAATTTGCACACGTGCTCTAGTAACGATAACAAGCGTGCTGGTATAGATAGTACTTTGATTGTCATAGATTAATCTTGATATATGCTGGCACTGGATGCATGCCGTAACACATCCTTGATCATTTTAACTCCCATGGGCACTGGCACATTTCGGGTGCTCCTCCCAGGACCTGATCGGGCCCCATTGTGCTGGCATTAGTTTTTATTTATCTTAGAAAATCAAAGAATGGCCAATAGAGTACCAAGAAGAGATAAGAGAGTACTTAGACGAGATAGATGAGAGTGTAGAGAAGACGTGAACAGATGAGAGGATATAGAGAGCAGATGAGATAGGGGTACTTATCATAAAATCACGTTAAACATCAATAGTACGGTTGCACGGCACACCACTGCGAGCCGAAATCTGGTAGAAGTCACCACCGCCCACTAGCCGTGCTGTGTACACAGACTAGATGGTCCGGCGTGATCAAAGACAAGGAAAGAACACACTAAGGCCATGGATCGTACTGATCCCTAAGGTGTAACGGGTTTTAGGGTACAACCAGCCGTCGGCAATGGACGTACGCCAAAGTCAAGTAGACTTACGAAGGTCTTGACAAGGAGTCTCTGGCCCAGCCGAGAGTATTCTCGATGGAGAGGTAGTCCCAGTCAAGAGAAAGTGTGTAAAACCAAGGTCCGTCGTACCTCGAGTGCTCGAAGGCCGAGGGAAGCGGTAACGTGTACGAATCACGCGATTAAAAACGTAGACAAGTCCATTAAAACAAATAGGATATTAATTAAATAGTTAACTCAATTACTAGATATATTATTGAGCAATTTAACAAGGTTTCGTGGAATTCATTCATGTATAGTGTGTGCATGTGTAAGATAATCATGAGAGCAAGATTGATCATGCACACATCTTTTATTTGATTAAAAATAGGTGAATAATACTCACATTCATTAACAGTTGTTACTATTCTTACAGTGCATGATTTGGGTTTAGCTGGGATTAAATGAGGCAATTAGCAGGTTATACAAGCATATCAGGGTTTAGGCCGCTCTGTTAAGGTCGCGACGTAGGGTTAGGTCGCGTTCAGGTCGCGACATAGAGTCGGGTCGCGATCAGGTCAAGTCGCGACAGGGTTTCTTGTCGCATTCATGTTGCGGCGCGGTGTCTGGTCGCGTTCTGCTGAACCGGGCGCTGGAGTGAACCGGGAGGCAGGTCGCGATCAGTCGATCCGTTGCGTTCATAACACGTCGAACCCCGGTGTCGCGCGACCCCTCTGAGATTGCGGCGTATCGTGCCGTCGCGACCTCAGGAGGTGGCCCGAGCCCAGAAAAGAGAGATTGCCCTTTTTCCAGGTGGGTCTGCCTGACACATAGCTATTCAAATTTGATAGTTAATAGTATAGAGGTCCAAAAGCATGAAACTAGTTGTAAACGAAAGTAGACATATAGTTCTATCAACATACACGATTAATTTGAAAATAGACAAGGTTAGACATGATGTGATCAAGTTACATTTCGATGACCTAAACATGCGCAGTCAAGTTCACGAATTAATTAGAGATGGATGCACGATAAAATTTAGGCAAACCAGGGGCGTTTGAAAGCTAACATGAAGTAGTATTTATGAGAATTTTCTCATGGTATGAAGTCAAGTATACACGAGGTTCACAAGCAAACATGAAGGGTCAGGTGCATGGATCTGACATGGATTCAAAGAATTATTCTCCCTCATGGGAGATCGAAATAGAGCGAAACCAAAGGGCTTTTGCTCGGGATCATGAACTCTTCCTAGGGTAAGTTTTACACGAATTTGGCTTGAGAGATTGCCTACCTTTGCTTGCAGTAAAGAGAACCCCTAGTGGTGACGAAAATAAGAGATCCTCCTATGATCCATGCATTCTCCCCTTGCTCTCCTCTTCCAGAACTCCTTCTCTTCGATCTCCAAAGCTCCAGCCACGTTCTATGGGTTGGTAGGGCCGATTTGGGGGTGCTATGTTCTGTAATAGAGTCCCTCCTTCCATAAGACTCATTCCTTTCCTAAAACTCCGAATTTCCTTCTTTATCTCCCACTTTCTCTCATTTATCCTCCTAATAGATTGGGAAGGGATCCAATTTCGTGGGTAAGGTTTAGGATAAGTCTAGGACTCTTTTTAGGATGGATATGACTTGTTTTAATAGTTAATTTGACCCTTTTCTATTTATTTATTAATTGAATCCGAAATTTAGATATTTAATTCCCATCCCATGGTGGGCTTCACACAATTGGGCCCATCCAATTAGGTTTAGATCATTAGGGTAACCCCTTTAATAATTTAACTTAATGGTATTAGTTAAATCCCTTCCATTCTCTCAATTTCTATTTATTCTTCCTTATTCAATTAAATCAATTTATCGTATTTATAAAAATAAAAATTTTTTTTTATTTGGATTTAAAAAAATCAAGGTTGCTACACACATGGTCATCAACTCATTTGATGACCAATTAGCTTTATGTGTGTTATATGAGATTTGAAGGCCTAATAGTCACTAGGAAGAGAGTTTATGATGAAATGAAATAGGAAGGCATCAGATATGATAACTTTCATGACATTCAGCTGGGTTGCAATATCTCTCATCTTCATGATATGTCTCTAATATTGCCACCACCAGTATATTTCATTGAGGAAAGTTTGGCCATCAATATGTTGGCCTTTACCTTATCTGAAGTGACGAATTGTTTCCTCAATAGCCTTTAGAAATCCACTAGCAGTCTTCTGCTCTGTAATTGATCATTTGATGTTTGGACTTACATGCCCTTGAAGGAAAAGTAAGCACAGATGGTTGGACCTCTCTCACTTCTCATAGAAGAGCTTTTGTTCTAGTGTGCTCTCTGCAATGAATTCAGTAAACTATGCATCTCTAAGAGCAATAGCAATATTCATACACCCTAAGGTAAACAATACTCTCTGTTTCTATTCAGTAAAATTGTCCCATCAAATATGACATTTGACCTGTGAAAGGTGCAAAAAGTGGAGAAGTAGCTGAAACACAAATAATACATGTTCACATGAATATGGCTATGATAACTAAAACAAGTTATGAGACATAAAAATAATAAAAGCAAAGTTATTCTAATAACTGAAAGAACTACTTTTCCCCAAAATTTAGTGGATAACTTGATGATAGAACTATTATAATGCACACTTTGATATCAGAAAATTGCACACGTTTGAGTACTAAAATTTTCAAAAGTCTCCATGCACACAATAACATTCTATCCTACTTATGTCATCAATATAGAGTACTCATTTGGGAGTTAAACTCCACTTCAAAGCCATAAGCACAAGTTTGTTATCATTTTAATTCATTAATGAGATACTTTATTTTTCTTTATGCATAAAGCCACTTGGTAATCTACTTACACATTTTGAATGCAAAAATATCCTCCCTCCAATTAAAATGATATCACATAATATGATATCATTAACCTTTATGGATACTCTAAATTCTCTAATGCATAGGGCCACTTTGGTGGTTACTTATACACATTGAATGATAAAATGTCCCTCTCCATAAAATGATGTCAACTTAAATGCTTACATTAAATGTTGTTAACTATCTTAAGGGACTAAATTTATCATTCCTCATGCTTAGTGTCATTTTGGTTATCTACCTAAACATTTGGAGATGAAAAATTACCCTCCAAATAGCACAACAAAACCTTAAAATGTAAGCAATGGAATATACACATAATTATTGCAATTTGAAAATTAGATATATAAATGCATGCAAATAACTAAAATGGAGGTCAAATAGAACCCCAAAAAATCTCTAATGTTACCGCAATAATTAAAAGTGTGTAACCAAATTTAAACAGACTAAAATTCCATTACTTAAGTCAAGAAATTTAGTCTTCTATTGTATAAATACCTCTTCTATTTACAAAAATATCCAATGTATTGCAACATAGCCTTTCAATTTTATTCATTATCCTAACTATTTATAGAATAGCCCATGTGTCCTTTAATAGCCATTATTGGGCCTATAATAGTCCAAAAAGGATAGCCCGGGATCAAGAACTTAATGGGTCCAGATAAGGATACCATTAATAAATATTAAAGGATAAAGGACAAAACAAACCTTTAAGTAAACAGTTAAAGACTTATCAGATACAAATAACTAAAGGATACGTATTGGTATTTTAGTCAACTTGAATTTGGATTCTTAATGGTATCCGGATTTGGGTCTTAAATGGATCCATAATAGACCCAATCGTACCCATGACTGCACTTAAGTCCAATCTGAAACCCAAAAATAGCCCATTTAAGAGACCCAAAATCGGATCTAATAAGTAACTAGATCCATACTTAAACTAAAATTCAAAATTTAAAACCTTTGGGGCAAAGGGTCAAAACCCATGTTCTTCCTCAAGTTCCCCCCCCCCCCCCCCACCCCACAAAAAAAAAACCTAACTGCAAAGGAGAGAGAGGGGGGAGGAAAGGGATGTCGACAGCAATCGGACCCCTGTCGGTGGTAGATGACGTCAGAGGCAGGGATCTGGCTACCTTTCCCCTTCCCCACAATAGAGAACCCCCCCCCCCCCCCCCCAACTTCTTTTAAAATGCCAGAGAACTGCACACCTACATGGCAGGCACATGGTTGGGCCGTGATGCCCTCTATGGCCAAGGCCACGCAGCTTGGCGGTGCTCCCTGCGTAGAAGGGCAAGGCAGTACACCACTCAGGGCCACCACGTGGCCGCTTAACGCCTCCTATGTGCGGTGCTCCAGCACCCAACTCCCCTAATGCGTCCTCTCAAAACAATATGAAAAGAACTAGTACGAACATATCAGAGCCTAGAGAAATTGACACGAGCTCTGATACCACATGTTGGAGCATGTGTGTGTACCTGTAGCAGAAGTAGATTTCATGGCGGCACAAGCACGAGGAGGAGGAAGACAACATGGACATCGAACCCGAGAATGTGCCCTGGAGAAGACGACGGTAACTCCATAGGAGTCTCCCTGGTTTTCTCTCTCTATGTCAACTGGATGCATACCAATCTATGGATTAGACATGCCTTTATATAAAGAGGAGAGACCAGTCCATAAAAGATCAAACTGGACTCCCATCCATAATAAGAATCCATGGGCCGCATATGGGTTAGGCCCATTAGATTATCCATTTGACTAGACCGGAAGTGTGTCACTTAATGTGTAGCCCAATCAATAATAAGTGGACCACTGTAGTCAGGTCCAAACCCAACAATAAGTTTATCATGCAAATCACAACAAGAATGGGGTTAAGGGAGGAGGAGGGGGACGACGATGCGAAAAGGAGGAGGTGGACAGTTGGCCAGCGAAGGAGGAGACAAAAGGACAGGAGGCTCAAAGAGGCAGCAAAACAACAGAGAATACCTCAGAGGAGGGAGAAGGGGAAGAGAAGGGGGGAAGAATTGTAAGGGGCATGGTAAGTACTCAAGGCAGCTCCCCAAACCCCTATCCAGCTATTTCATTATGATGTAGGCGACTAGTCTGCCAAAGACCGGCAACAAAGCCTAAGGTTGGGGCTACTAAGCAGGGACGGATCTAGCATATGTTCATTAAGATCCTGTGCTCCAATGGATAAAAAATTTATATTGAGATAATAATTTTTTACTATAAATAATTCGACTGAATTTATATGAATATACTATTAGAACTCTACTAAAATAAAATTCTGGTTCAGCCACCGCCGCTGAGAAGCCCAAGTAGCTATGGTTTCTATCCGAGAAGGCCAATTAATAATATTTCATACAAAACTATCTCATAAATAAATATTTATCTTATCCTAATATATATATATATATATATAGGCAATCACAACCCCCTCCCTTGACCACTGTACTAGCCGTTGAGGGTAATCACATTGGCCTCATCCAACTAGAATATTGCACCGCGCGCACAGCCGGTGACTAGTCTCATCAGCCAGTTTCTCGTCCAACACAAATACGACTCATCAGCGTTGCTGTCAGCCTTTCACAACCCTCCAGATCCAGCAGAACAGGCAGGTGTAGTCCTTAATAACTGCACCTTCCTCCCCTCCGCTACAGCAGTAAGAAAGTAAATATACATAGCAGGTCCCGTCGACTAGACGCCCACTTGCTGCTGCGGGCGACAAAACCTATCGTTTATGCACATGCATGCAGTTCCATCCGGGAGCGTTCGACCACGTGACCAGCTGCGTGCGAGGTGCGCCGACGCTCCCCCGCAGGGTCACCAGTTTGCCACAGATCCCACAAGAAGGCGAGGCAGGGGAACGGATCTCTTCGTCTCCCTAATCTCCATTTAAACGAGCAATACTGACGAGAAATTTTTGAACGTCTTTCATTGAGATAATTTTGAAAAATTTTAAGGATTCTAAAAAAAATACAATCTTAATTATTAGATTTTATTTAAGAGCATACAGATCATGAGTTAGAATTATAGGGGAAGAGGAGGTCCACCTTCGCCTCGTCTTTATCGTAGGCTTTCCATTGGAGCATCAAGTTGCTCCAGGAGCTCAAGGAAATAGTGAACATTATTCGACTGCTGCAGTCATGTCCTGTCAGGACAGCGCCGTATCCATGCCTGCTCCAAGAGGCTATGTGGTAGGCTAGGAGCCGACCTCCACAGCCCTTTTCTCGTCGTCCAAATGCACCAGAGACGAATGTTCTGTCCCCAAGGGGTTTTCCAGTGCACTTATTATGCCACATTAGACTGCAACTGTGCTGCGATGGCTCTTGGAACATGTGGGCACCTCTGTTTGAAGCAGCAAAATTTCAGGAAGATGGGGCTAAGAGATCTTGAACTAGGGACGACCCAGTTGGCCGACAAGAAGGGACGAAGAGAACAAATCAAACATTAATGCTCCCCTTCTTTAGTGTTGGGCACCTGCAGGGAACACTCCCTTTTAACTTTCCGTGTTGTCATCGCAGTAAACGTTCCCTCTTGTGCCGAAAAAGAAATGATGGAACGAGGAAGCAATGAGCTGATGAGCATATGACATGTTCAAGATCGTGCGTATTTTTTTTCTGTTCATTCGTTTATGTCTCCCCAGTTGTTGGTTTCATGTGTGATCCGACGAGGTCGATCAAGTCTGAAGCTCCAGTTGAAGATGTCATGAGCAAGTCTACAATGTTTGTTGGAGACACCCCATCGAGCTCTTCCCTACTAAAGTGATGTTTGAGGGCGCTTCTACGTACCCCCGTTGTGAAGCCGTCAGTGCTGATCGGAGTCTGTTCATGGCATTGTATGCGACGACCGGCGACGGATCTTGCTAATCCAAGTATCCGGTGAACTTTTGGGCTCTTGCCCATCTTATTCGGACCCTTGGTCCCTGTTTCATGATTTTTAAAATTTTCATCATATCTATTGTATGGGTTACTGGTTGTCTAGTGATGCGATGCCAATTGGTGCCCTTTGCCAATTCGTGTTCTTGTACCTCTTTCCATGATATGAAATGAAACTTAATTTCTGTGTCAAAAAAACATACCAAATGATACTCTCTCTCTCTCTCCATATATATATATATGAGTTATTTCTCTAACATCCTTTCTTATCAATGTTCTGAAGTTGCATGCATGTTCTTTTTCCTTACCCGGGTTCATATGTATGTGAGCATCACGTCACATCAAACATGAAAGAAGATAAACATGTGAACCACAAGTCAAGTCATAATTATGAAATTGAACTTACTTGATCATCCGATTCAAACTCTAAATGAAACTATCCATCAAGACAGCACCCATACCTACGAATAATTTTATGAAGAATGTTAGGATGCAACGCCCTTCACATTATACTTATTTAATTTGTATGTACATCCATAAACACTAAATGGTACATCACCTCCTTCTACAATTGTCTTTATGTATGCAGTTTAATTACTAATATATTTTGGAACCATTCAGTTGTCTTTTATATATGGGTGGTAAAATAAGGTATCAAAAAATGTGACAGAATACCTATGGTTCTGATTAATTAAGACATAAGCTAGTTCATGGCTATCTCATCGATGGCCTTCTGATTAGTGCCAGCAAATTAGAAGGGAGAATAGTTAGAAGGGGATGCATATGTTTGCTACTTCTAAAGAAATAGCAAGGTAAAAAGTCGTGAAAGTGACAAGCTGCTCGCTCATCAGGACGTTAATGAATGAAATGGGACAATGCCACATAGGGAAGAGGAGAAGACACGACGTTTACAGATGAGGAAGGGGAACATGTGGTTTGCCACAGTGCAAACGAATACAACCAGTAGGAATGGAGTACGATGGGAATCTACGACATATAGTGATGTGATAAGTAGGATTATATACCGAACTTGATATATATTATGGTATTTTAATTTAATTTTGATAAAAGTTATCAATTTAAAATTTAAAAATATTAATAATTTATCAAAATTGATATCAATATTCTGATAAATTATTAAAATTATAATTAAAAAATAATCAAAATTGGTATCGATTATTTCGATAAATTATTTATAAACTCAAC